>PVKU01004719.1:0-28729 GCA_004027475.1 Anoura caudifer
CCCCTTCTTGCCTGGAAGGTCTCCTTTGAGAAGTCAGCTGACAGTCTGATGGGAACTCCTTTGTAGGTGACTCTGCCTTTATCCCTTGCTGCTTCTAGAATTCTCTCCCTCATTTTAATCTTGGCTAATGTAATTATGATGTGCCTTGGTGCGTTCCTCCTTGGGTCCAACTTCTTTGGGACTCTCTGAGCTTCCTGGACTTCCTGGAAGTCTATTTCCTTTGCCAGATTGAGGAAGTTCTCCTTTATTAGTTGTTCAAAGAAGCTTTCCACTTGTTCTTCCTCTTCCCCTTCTGGTACCCCTATAATTTGTATGTTGGGATGTTTAAAGATGTCCTGGAGGTTCCTAAGCCTCTCCTCATTTTTTTTGAATTCTGTTTCTTCATTCTTTTCTGTTTGGTTGTTCCTTCCTTCCTTCCTTCTGGTCCACTCCATTGATTTGAGTCCTAGTTTCCTTCCCATCACTATTGGTTCCCTGTGCATTTTTCTTCATTTCACTTATTGTAGCCTTCATTTGTTCATCTAATTTGCGACCAAAATCAACCAGTTCTGTAAGCTTCCTAATCACCAGTGCTTTGAGCTGTGCATCTGATAGGTTGGCTATCTCTTGGTCACTTAGATGAATTAGCTCTGGGGCCCTGATCTGTTCTCCCGTTTAAGCCAGTTTTTTTTGTTTGTTTGTTTGTTTTTGTTTTTTTTTTGGTCTGGTCATGGCTGCTATGTAGTGAGGGGCAGAGCCTTAGGTGTTCACCAGGGCTGGGCAACCCAGTCACTGGGTTGTGATGCTGGGTGTGGGTGTGGCACCCAAGAGGGAACAATGGTGCTTGCTCTGCTCTCTCTTGGATTCCAGTCCCCTCTGCCACTTCCCTCAAGCAAATTGGGCCCTTCTGGTGGTGATTTCTGCATGGGTGGGCTTGTGTACATTCCAGGACCCTGTGGGTCTCTCCAACAAACTCTCCTGTGAGGCTGGGAGTCTCCCCTAACACCTCAACCCCCACAAGTGTTTTCATCAGTGTTTTTAGGTTTTCTTTCCTAGCACTGGGGCCCTGGGTTGCGAGGTCTGTCCTGCTGTCCATCCTTGTCTGGATTGTCCGTGCCGAATGTGGGACTGCCTGGTCAACCAGCTGCCCTGAGCATCCCCACGGGCCTGCCCACCACCACCTGGTGCCTGGGATACGCTATTCACTGCCTGTACACCTTGAATCTACCAACCTCCACTTTTTTCTGCCGCAACTCCACCCCTCTTACTGGTCTGGATGAATGGTTGTTGGACTTCCGTACAGTTCAATTTTCTATCAGTTCTGGTTGTTTTCTTGTTTCTAAATCTTTGTTGTCCTTAATTTTGGTTGCACCAGGAGGCACAGTATGTCCACCTACACCTCCATCTTGGCCAGAAGTCTGTTTTACACTTTTAAAAATCTCTCTGATGTCTGGCCTAATAGAAGACAGCTGGCTCTTCATATCTACTTCTGCCTTCTGTTTAATCATCTCCACTGTATGTGCGTGAGAGGATGAGAGTGGAAAAGGCAAATAATGTCTTAGGTCTATTACGAAAAAAGTTTCCCCTTGCAGATCCCCTGGGTAGATCTTGGAGACCCACTTTAAGAACTGCTCAGCTGTTGAATAAGGGAGTGGCAGTGAGAGGGAGGTTTTGGTATCCTTCAAGGCCAATGTTCAGGAATGTAGAACATGGAAGAGGCCTGTGAAGAAGAGTCGAAAAGACAGCAAGGCATCTCTGGGCCTCAGTTTCCTCATCTGTGAAGTGCAGAGGTCACCCCTGCCCAGACCATCCCATGGAATGCAGTGAGGGCCAGATAAAACCACAGACGAGAGAGCACTTTGAAGGCCTTTATTCTCTACAAACGCACTCCCTAACACAGCCTTGAAAATCACCAACACTACCCCTCCCACCCATGAAAACACAACCTACATTCTTCCCACTGGCAGCCTGAGAGTAGGGCTTTTTTATGAGGACTTCTTGGCTTTGCTGATGGCCGTCTGGGTTTTCTTTGCAGCTGGTCAATGGAGTGCTGCAGCTGGAATACCGCTGCCCTGGTGGCTTCTCTGCAAATCTTTCCTCCTCGCTCCACGTGAATGACCAAGAGTGGCACTCTGTTCTGGTGAAGCAGACGGACACCTCCATTCGCCTGTTGGTTGACAGCTCAGGCAATGGCTCTCTTGTGCTCCCAGAGAACTGCCAGGGTCTGAGGCCTGAGAGAGACCTCTTTCTAGGAGGCGCTGTCCTATCTCATTCTCCTGCAAATGTTTCCCAGGGCTTCAAAGGCTGCCTGGATGCAGTCATGATCAATGGAGAGGCCTTGGAGCTGCTGGCCAGTGGCAGGAAGGTGGCAGGCTTGCTGGAGAGGCAGGCCCTCACCCAGTGCTGCCTCCACAGCGAAGACTGCAGCCAGAGCCCATGTCTCAATGGTGGGACATGCCTACAGACACAAGGGACAGGTAGGGGCTCGGGGATGACACCAAAGCTTATTTTAGGAGGCTCTTCAGAGGACCCTGGCATGTTGGACTAGCACTTATGGATCACTATTGAGTTTACAAAGCATCACAGCCCCATGAAGGAAGGAGGGAGGGAGTGAAGAGAGCCATTGATAACCCCATTCTGTAGCTCAGGAAACTGCTGGGCTATATAAGGGAAGCCCAGAAAGGTAAAGGAGCTTGTCCTGGTCGCATGGCAGTTAAGTGAGAGAGGCATGCTCTGGGTCCAGATCTCAGAAAAACACTGCCCCCTGATTCCAAATGTCCTTCTCTTTTCCTTTCTGCCTGGTGTATAACAGGATGAGATCTGCCAGGTCTATACTAGCGAAGCCAGGAGTCTTAATTCTCACTCAAGTCTTTCTTTCTAAGAAAGTGTCTTAGATTTCTAAGTCTCTTTCTCCATTTTGGAAGGAGGAAGGGTGTGAATGGGGGACCTCTGGTGTAGAAGGCTGCATTCATCACAACTTTCAGTGTCATCACTACTCTGTCCTCACTCTGACTCAAGCCCCTGTCATCTCTCCCCTCTTCCACTACACCAGCCACCTCCCGTCTCCTGCTTCTCTCCCTCTACCTGCATCTTCCGGGAGGGCATTTTATATTAAACAACTGGTTTTTATATAGTGCAGATCTGAGAACGTCACTTTTCTGCATGGAACCTTGTAGTATCTTCCCCCTGTTGTTCGGATAGAGTCCCAATTCCTGATTCCTGCATATGGCTCATACCCCCAATGCCCTGCCCCCCCTCCCAGCCCTGCAGCTCCCACTCCCCCCTTTCCCAGCAGGTTCACCCACCCTGGACTCATTTTAATTCCCAGGACTTGCTACACACACTATCCTTTAAGCCTTTACACATGTTCTCTGCTCTGCCTGAAACACCTTCCTCTTTGCTCCTCTATCTTTTTGCCTGATTTTTACTCACTCTTCAAGTCTCAACAGAAATAGTCCCTGCTCCAGGAAACCTCCCCCAACACTTCCCTTCAATAAAACTAATTTTTATGATAATCACTAATATACTAATATTATATATAACTGTCTAGGTCTGAGCCCCAATATTGCCATTTACTAAGCTGCCATTAAGGCAATATTGCCATTTGCCTTAAGCAAATGTCATGCACTCTCTGTGCTTCATTTCCTCACCTGCCATCAACTTGTACCTGTCCCCTGATGAGGATGATAACAGTAGAAGATCTCAGAGTTGTCACGAGGCTCCAATAAGGTCCTCCATGAGGATCCTCACTTAGAATAGGTGTTGTCCGGGTAAATGAGGAGGACATGCATTACTCTTTCGATGCCTGTTGTTTGCAGGACTCTAAGTTCTTTGAGGGCCGAGATCAAGTCTTCTTGTCCAGTAGGGTACCAGTGCCTAACATGGTGTTTGGCATTCAGCCTGGACTGCTGGACTGCAAGGCCAGTGCACCCTCTCACCTCCCCACTCTTCCTCCCAGGCTATGTCTGCAAGTGTCCCCCACAGTCCTCTGGGAAACACTGTGAACGCAGGGAGAACTGCACTTGGACAACCTGCCAGAAAGATGGAACTTGTGGCTCCTCCCCTGAAGGAGGCAGGTAAGCACAGGAGACGCCTCTGGCTCCTCACCTGGGTGTGGCACCCTTGGGGAATGAGCTCTGCACTCTGAACTCTGGAAGCACTGATGGGAGGCAAGGGACGGAGGGCTCCAGGGCTGGTTTCTCAGCCTTTTCCACAGGTCAAGACTTCTCCCTCTGACCACCTGCTTCAGAACACTCTGGGAGAGGCAGGGGCTTGTTAATAAGATATTTCCCAAGCCCTACTTTGAACCTGCTGAATCAGACTCACCAGGCTGGGGCCCAGGAATCTACATGTCTAACTGGCTCCTCAGGCTGTTCTGATCTTTGATAAAGTCTGGAAATAGCTACAGTTTTTAGTCTTTTGCTCTAGATTGTGACTTCCCAGAAAGTGACCTGGGACAACGATCTGGTACAGGCATGCCACAGGTCGAGAACCCCACTACAAGCTACCTGTTATGCCAGCCTGACGGTGGGGGGTGGGTGCAGGTGTTGCAAGACAAGGCAACTTATTTAAGGGTCCTAGAGATCAAGAGGTTTTGGCAATTATCTGGTTTTATTGGATCCCCAACTTATGAGCCTCTAAAAAATCATGAGGGAGACTGGTGAAAAAGATACATCCCTGGACCAACTAATTTGGAATCTCTAAGTAATGACTCCTGGGAGCCTCCTTTTTTTTTTTACAAACTCCAAAGGGAGTCCTTTGACATCAGTCTGCCTAAGTGAGCTAATGATGTAGTCCACCCACTCATTTTACAGCTGGGGAAACTGAGGCCCAGAGAAGGAGAGGGCTTACCCAGGATTCCTCCGTGTGTTTATGACCCACATCCTCTTTCTCAGCAACTGGTGCTTCCAGCCTACTCCACTCACCGCTCCGCAGCACACGAGGCTCTCCCTTTGGTATAGATGTGTTGGGAGGGCACTCCTTGGCTGAAAGCAGCATTTGCATCTTAACAGAGGAACTTGGGGAGGAGCTAAATGCCAAAGGACAAACTGTTGGTGCTGAAATTTCAGGCAATAGGAGATGTTTTGGACTTGCATAGAATGGAGCGAATTTTTCGAAAGTGGCTAAAGCCAGCCATAGAAGTCTCCTAAGAGCCTTATGTTGTGGAATACCAAGCTGAAGGTGACCTGAGAGGTCATATAGTTCCAGGGGCTCTCTCTGAAAATGCTGCCCAATGTAAGGTCTGTGCAGAGTCATGGGGGTCCCTGTGACCTGCTGGTGATGTCCGGTCGCCATTGTTGAGTGACTGCTAACTTGCATCTGGGCCCCTGACATTGTAGCTAGAGGACAGCTAGGTGTGTCAGCTGCCTCCATCAGGGTCTGTGGTTGGAAACCTGATCTCAGTGGTGAAGAGTATATCCAATGTCTGGATCTCATGGGTGAACATAATGGATGTGCTCAGAGTCCACATCCAAATGGTTGTGAATGAGGGTGTAGCTGAGTTCTACACATTACTGGTAGAGGATGGAAAGTTCTGAATTTGGTACATGAGTATGTCTGATAATCATATACAATTTTTTGGTGGAAAATAGGAGAGGGCGGGCTTGAGTGCAGGGCTCTCTATCCCACTGATCTTTGTGAGGGGATATGGAAAGGAAGTGACTCAGCCTCCTACCAACTTCCCTGTCTCAGCAGGTGTGAAATTAAGGCAAGCGGCTGCAGAGAAGAACACTGCCTAGTCACCCCTGACATCAAAAGAGGGGACTGGGGGCAGCAGGAGATTCTGATCATCACAGTGGCCCTACTGTTCACCGTTGTCTCTGCTGTTGGGCTTCTCTTCTACTGCCGCCATTACAAGTCTCACAAGCCTGTGGCCATGGAAGACCCAGACCTCCTGGCCAGGAGCATTGGCGTTGACACTCAAGCCATGCCTGCCATTGAGCTCAACCCCCTGAGCACCAGCTCCTGCAACAACTCGAACCAAGTAGAGCCCAGCAAGACTTCAGGTCCAAGTGAACTCATCACTTTTGGACCCAGCTCTAAGCAGCAGCCAGTGGTCTGCAGTGTGCCTCCCAGACTCCCACTGGCCGCGGTTCCTTCCCTCTCTGATAACCAGCCTGTCGTGAAGAGGACCTGGTCAGGCGAGGAAATGGGTTAGTATAGCCCAGTCCCTTAGCCCCAGGGACTGATGGAATGGGGTGGTAGACCTAAGCACTTCACCATCGGAGGCACGAGGGATTTGGGGCACCTTCAGTCAATCCCTTGGAATGGCGTGTGAAGGGGTGTGTTCAAGGCCACTTTGCACTCATGGACTAGAATAGAGCCAGGTCTCTGGACTCAGAGCCTGTGGCTCATTCTGCTGCATCACGATCCAGTCCTCTAAATTCCAAGACACTCCACAGGTTTGATGTGAATGTCATAAATCTATAGACTCTGGTTAGGAGTGGGCAGGATCCCGGGGGTAGAAAGGGGGCTGCCGCACATGTGTGCCCTTCTAGGAAGGGAAAGAGAAGCCGCAGTCCAACTTTCTGGTTGCCAGGTCTGGAGGCGCAGCCCGTTAGATGAGACCTGGCTGGCTGAGAGGAGGCACCTTCACCCCTCTCTCGTGTTTGGCTCAAAAGGAGGTGAATATGTAAGCACTTTATAATTGCTGGCATATTCACCACTAGTTAAAACAGGTATTTTCACTAACTTTTTGCCAGTAGAGTAGCTAGGGCCCATAAAGATGCAGTGACCTGTTCTAACTCACCCAATGATTCAGTAGCAGGGGCACAACTGGGACCAAAGACACCTGGTCTCCAAGCTTCCAGGACACACACCATTCCATCACTCTGTGTGATACCTGCCATCATACCTGCTCTGAACTGTGTGTCTGTTTCCTTCAAATAGGGAGAGGAAACCCACCAGTAAGCCTTGGGATGCAGCTGCGGTCTGCAGCGCTGGGGGTGGGCTGCATGAAGCCATCCACATCCTTCCCTGTTCACTGACCCTTCGATCAGGTACAAGGCAGACTGGCTTTGGGTTAAGCCTCTGGCTTTAAACTTGGCCCCGCTGGATTCTAGATATCAACCTAAGCTGCCAGAGACAACACGCATAGACCAGCCACACATTTACCGATTCCTTGGGCCACCTCTACCTCTTGCTAAGTTATATATAGCAACTATCAGGCCAGCTGGAACCCTCACCAGGGAAATGCAAAGCTCACCATATACTGCTATTCTCTTTCAGTGTACCCGGGAGGAGCCACAGTCTGGCCCCCTACTTACTCCAGGAAGGAACACTGGGAATACCCCCACTCTGAAGTGACCCCCGGCCCTCTGCCGCCCTCGCCTCACCGGCACCAGAACCCAGCTGTGATGCCAGAACCTGCTGGTCTCTACGGGGGTTTCCCCTTCCCACTGGAGCTGGAAAACAAGCGGGCACCCCTCCCACCCCGTTATAGCAATCAGAACCTGGAAGATCTGATGCCCCCACGGGCCCCCAGTCCCCGGGAGCGCCTGCTGGCCCCCTGTCTCAATGAGTACACAGCCATCAGCTACTACCACTCACAGTTCCAGCAGGGAGGGGGAGGGCCCGGCCTGGCAGAGGGGGGCTACAAGGGGGTGAGTATGCGCCTCAGCCGGGCTGGGCCCTCTTACGCTGACTGTGAGGTGGCGGGTAGGCTTCCCACAGGCCAGGGCCAGCCCCAGGTACCTCCCAACTATGAGGGCTCTGACATGGTAGAGAGCGATTACGGGAGCTGTGAGGAGGTCATGTTCTAGCTGTCCTCAGAGAAAAGCAGGTGGGAGGCCAAGGACTTGGCACCTTCCTCCGGTCTTAAAGAGAGTGAGTAGAGCATGGCTGGGAAAATGGGAGGGAAGCCCCCATACCCATTCCGGGCTGCCATACTTTGAAATGTGCTCTTCCAGACCCATATCTGGTCCCTGAGGATGGAGGGAAGCAGAGGGTAGAGCTCCAAAAACAGCACTATGGTCCCCAGCACAGAGGGGATGCACGAAGCAGTTATCCTGGAAAACCAGGAAAAATTGACTCCTGAGATGGGCAAGAGGCAGTCTGTCTCTGATGTGCCATCTCTCAGCACCCAGGGAGGAGGGGCCTGAGCTACTGGGTGAGCTCCGCTGGGGCACATTCCTACACCTGCCCACAGCTCCACCTTGGAGGCAGAGGCAGGTTCCTGCCTCAGAGGCTACCGCTACACACACTATAGAGACCAGGTCCCAGGGTCACTGACCTTGGAGGGCCACAGGGTGTCCTCCTAGGCACTGAGAGGTGAGCAGCAGGAGAGCAGTTACCAAAAGTCACCTATGTACCCTGCCTCATTCGTATGTCCACGGCAGCATCTGCTCCGTGCCAGGCACTGTGCTGGGCACTGGGGATAAGATCATGAATGAGAGCGACGAGGGTACCTGAGGGGCATCACTTTGGCCTCAGTCTCCTGGAATCTCTAATCCAAATTCCAACAAAGCAACTTGCCCCGCCTCTTTAAGTCACATGACTTTCTATCAGCCAGGGCCAGCCAGAATTTGCAGAGCCCTGGACCTTCTTTGTGAAAGAATTCAGACCTCATGGAACTCTGGGTTCTTCATCCCAAGTTTCACAAGCACTTTGGGACAAAGGAAGGAAGGACATAATTCATCATTTTAAAAAATTTTAGGCACTTTTCACCTTGCTGTCTGGATGAGTTGCCCCAAAGGGAGTTTTCTTCTGTAGACACAAGGAACTCAAGAATGTCCATTCAGGGAGGTGGAAGCAGGGAGTTAGACAGCAGGGTGTCCAGACTGGGCACTGGACCCTTGCCTGCCCCTCTGTCTCTAAGTGTTACCTGCAGTGACTCAACCCTACGCATGGAGGGTCAGTGTGGGCACACGTCTGCACATGTGGGCACCCGTGAATAATATGTTTGCACACATGTGTAGAATGTATGTAGCCAGGAGTGGCAGCGACCAGAGAATTCTGGTGGCCTCGCTACTTCCCCTCCCCCCACTCCTTTCTCTGGTCCATTGCTTTTTCATGTGTTGTTTCTAGAGACAAAAGTCAAAAGGAAGAGCAACAGAGACTCTCACCCACAGGGTTGCTGCTTACAGGGGAGGAGGGCTGTGTGGGTGAGGGCGTTCGTGTGAGTGGTTCATGGCTGTGGGTGTGACTGTGAGCGAGAATGACGGTGTGCATGGTTTCAGTGGTCATTTTTTTTAACAATAAAATATCTTTTTTACTGTTATTTTCTGTGTCACTTACCCTGTTTGGGGTTGAGGTAGAGAAAGTGCACAAGGCCTACAGGCCCTTCCAAGCTGAGGTTCATAGAATTCGGAAGGACCCTAGAAGTCATCCCCAAATCTAGCAAACAGCTAAAATAAAGATCCTTAAGCCCTACCTCAGACATACAAAATTAGAACCTCTGGGGGTGGGGCCCAGGACACTGATTGGAAAAAAAATGCCTCCAATTCTGACCAGCTCGCTGACCAGCCCTGAGACTGGCCAGCGGGTCCCCACCCCAGGTTCTCACCGCAGCCTGTGGCTCTGGGTCAGGCTCAGGTCCACACCTGTTCTCACTCGGGGGGGTATGACTTGGCCTCTCATTTTGCAGTAAAATTAAGATAGTAAATAATACCTACACCATGATACTGTTCTGAGGAATAAACACAAAGAACTTATAGCAGCACAGACAATAAATGCTGATTTTCATGCTAAGAAATAATACCAGGTAGCATGCAGGTAGAATTATCAGAACTGTGCAGGAAATTACAAACAACCTAGTCCAGTGTTGCCTAAATTTCTGTTGTTGTGCTCACCATTTTTATGATTTGGCCCCAATAGAATACCACCTTTACTATTATTTAATATTTTTCTTCTAGTGCGTTTAGATTTCTTAGTTTTTTACTCCCTTGAAAACAATAATACCCATGAGCTGAAAGATTTGCAAGTTTCATCCAGCACATGTGAAAATCCATTACCACTCAGATTTTTAAAAATGACTGCCCTGGGGCCCCCTAAATCACCTTTGGGAAACATTAATCTAGTCCATCTCCATTCCCAGCATTCCTCGCCCCGAGACCCACAGAGGAGGAGGTGTTTGTCCGAGGCCCCACAGCTAGAGCTTCACAGGGACAAGACCCAGCCTGAAGAACCTCCCTACAAGACTACTCTCTCAGCCTCTGTCCACCCAGCCCACCTCTCCACACCAGGCCCTTCCTTCCTTTTGTCCTCTGGGCACTGCACCTTCATGGACGAGCCACCAGAGGGCTCTCTGCGATCAAGACCCAGCCCACTAGTATCCAGATTTTTCAGGGAAATCCTCCCACATCAGGCCACTGGGGCTCCAAATGCCCTGAGAATGACACAGCATAACGGTGGCAGAGAAAGGCAGAGACCCCGGGCTTCTGACTTCCAGATGGGGTGTTTTTACAGTCCCCATAGTCATCCTCACTACTATCTCTTACTGACACTTGCTATATGTGGGCACTGTGCAAGCACTTGCCATGTCCTACCTTATTTAATTCTCACAAAAAACCCATAAGATAAGTACTATCATGCACATTTTTATTTATATTTTAATTTAATCTACATTATATATTTTTTCCATTACTACTTAGTTCCTGTATACCTCCCTCCCCCCAGCAGCTTCTACTTACTCCTCCATTATCTTGGGTCAAATCATGCCCATTTTTTAGATGGAGGTGCAGAGGCACCCAGAAATTAAGTAGTTTGTAATGTATGTGGGTAACTTAAAGTGAAGTCACCCAGTTGATGACTTACAGGCCTAGGATCCAATTCAGGGCTGCCTAACTCCAGATCCATACCTTACATTTGGGTTCATAAAATAAATTACAAATACAGGACATCAGAGGGCTGAGGAATAGTAGCAAGAAGGACTGAGAGAGCTCAATCCAATGATCCAACTGAGTGCGGAGGCAAGAACGTCACTATACTTCTAGGTCGTACTAACAACCAGGGTGTCCGGAATCAGGAAGGCGGATTCTGCTCAAACCTGGGACTGAACTCTAGGCTACTCCCGTGATCCTGGCTCCAGTTCTGAGGGTGGACCTTAAGAGCCCCATGGCAACCCTGAGTATTGCTAGAGGGGCAGCCAGGAAGGGGTGGGGTGGGGGGCAGGACTTACAACCAAGTCCTGTGAGAAAGGGCAGCTGGGACCCACCAGGACAAATGGGAAAGGGATTTGACATGGCTTCTCCAGATGGTGGTGGAGTGAGTGGGCGGCACAACTGTGTCTTCACATAGGGGTAGGTTTTCAGGGCCTTATACAGAAGGCAAATGTACCTTCCAGAAACCAGAGCAGTGCTGGAGGGAGACATGTGAGGTCATGGGGGAAGACTGAAGCCATGGCTAGAACCTCAAAAAAGGTTCAAAGAAGCTTCAGGAAGAAGGGCAGAGCCAAAGGCCTTGGGAGGAAAACCACTCCCTTTTGGATGAAGATTACAGAGATTTTAAAAGATAGTGGGGATAGAGTATGTAAAATTTTCAGATATACAGTGACTTGCCAAGGGCCAACAGCAAATTCAATACAGCACAGCCGGATGGACCATCTTCCTTACACTGCGATGGACTGGTGAAACGCCACCTTTGAGGACACTGGGCCCAGGTGCTCAACAAGAACCCACACTGCAGTGCCTCAGGACAGACGTGGGAAGCCCTCGGATGTCCTGTGTCAGCTCCATCTTGAGGAGAGGCACGAGCTATCTCTCTGAATGAGCAGACTTTCTCAGGGACCAGGCTTTAGAATTTTTTCAAGACTTGTCAACACATCTACAGGGTCCAAGCAAGGAATGCTCAGTTAGACTGGTACCAAACTCTAAATGAATATAGTGATGACCGCTCCTCAGGGGCCAGGGCACCACACTCCGTACTGAAGGAGACTATGCCGAATCTGGTTACTAATTCCAGGTGCATGATTAGCCCCACGGACAGGCCATGGGAGAGCAAGCCTGATCTGATTCAGGCTTCGAGCAGCTCACAATATTGGCCAAGTGGTCATACCTCTCTAGCATAAGTAGGGATGGGGCTAACCAAAGAGGGGCCATTATGGCATTGCAAGGGAGGGAACTATTGATGAGGCTAGGGAAGGTTCTAGAGGGGAGCAGCCATCTGAGCTGGGTCTTAAAGCTGAACTTCAGATTGAGCCCTAAGAGTAGAGTCAGAGAGGCTAAGAGAACAGCCTAAAGCGAAGGCCTAAATGTCTTGAGCATCTGGGCAATGACGGGTATTTCTGATGGGCAGGTTGCAATATGGGAGGACTTAGGTACCCAGATTAGGGCCTGGAAATGTGCTGTGTCTGCTAAGGGGAGGGGAGCAGTGTCAGGGGCAGGGAAGCAGATCTCAGGGGCAGAGACATGAGGTTTGGAGGCAGACAGAGCTGGCTCCACTTAGAAAACATGTGACCTTGGGCAAGTTATTCAACTTCCTGTCTCAGTTTGCAAACTGGGGATATCACCAGTACTTTCCTTCACTGAATCTGAGTACTAAAGGACACAATGTAGGCAGTGCTTAACAGAGTTGGCATAGTGCATGTTCAAGAGATGGCAGATATTTATTTCACCATCACTATTAAAAAGGAAGATCTTCTGTGGTCTCCCTGACCACACACCGACCTTTGTTCCACAGCCAGGATGAAAGAATGCCTCCCCCCCTAGCTAGGCTAGGGAGAGGCTAAATATATTAAGACAGTGGTTTTCCACAGGAGCAGGGTACTATTTCCACCCTCTCCCCACCTTACCCCCATATGTAAGACCTTTGGCAGTATCTGAAGACATTTTTGGTTGTCACAAATGGCAGGGTGAGACTGGCATCTAGTGGGGAGAGGCCAGGGAGGCTGTGAAACATCCTACAGTGCACAGAACACAGAAAAGCCCCCGCAACAAAAGACTATTAAGCCCTAAACGTTCATAATACTAAGGATAAGAAACTCCGACCCAAGGAACCACACGGGCCTTTATGTAGCACCGTAGCAGCTGGGCACCTGGCCCGAGGCAAAAGCATCCTTACATCAAGAGCAGCAGTCATGGCCGACAGTTTGCACATTTATAAAAAGCCACTATTCTGAATTCTACATTTGTCAGAGTAAATATCAGGGTGAGGAAAAAAACAAAAGACAATCCAACAATATTGAAAAAGAATAATATACCATGACCAAGTAGGATTTATTCCAGGTAAGCCAGGCTAGTTCAAAATTCAAAAATAAATCAATATAATTAATCTACCATATCAACAGGTGAAGAAGAAAAATTGTATGATCTTATTAATTGATGCTGAAAAAGCGTAACAAAATTCAACACCCATTCACGATAAAAAAAAAAAAAAAATCTCTCAGTACAGAAACAGAGGGGAGCGTCTACAAAAATCCTACAGCTTACATCACACTTAAAGGTGAAAGGCTCAATGCTTTCCAAATAAGATCAGGAACAAGGCTAGAGTGTTCACTGTACCCACTCTTTTTTGACATAGTACTAGAAGTTCTAGCCACTGCAATAAGGCAAAAAAAAAAAAAGTATACAGATTGGAAAAGAAGAAATACAATTATCTATTTGCAGACAACTGTTTACATAGAAAATCCCAAGAAATCTAACCAGAAATCCATAGAACTATTGTTGAGTACAGAAGGGTCACAAGATACAACATTAACACTCAAAAATCAATTTGTATACACTACCAATGAACATGTGGTAACTGAAATTAAAAACACATTGCCATTTACAGTTGCTCCAAGGAAAATTAAATACTTTGGCATATATCTAACAAAACATTTACACAATTAATAACTGGCAAAAAAATAATACCACCACCAAACGCTGACAAGGATACAGAAAAACTGTATCATTCATACATAGCTGGTACGATCACTTTGGAAGCTGGTTTGGAAGTTCCTTCTAAAACTAAAAATGGGCTTACTCTACAAATCAGCAATCACACCCTTGGGCATATAACCCAGAAAAATAAAGATTTATTTTCATGTAGAAACTTGTACACGAATATTCACAGCAGCTTTATTTGTAATAGCCAGATATGGAAACTATGCAAATTTCTTTTGATGGTAACCTGTTAACCCAACTGTGGTACATCCATATCATGGAATACAACTCAGTAATGAAAAGGAAAAAATAATTGATACAGGCAACAATTCGGAAGATCCTCAAGGAAATTATACCTAGTGAAAGAAGCCCATCAAAAGGATACATACAACACAATTCAATTTATACAACGTTCGTGACGTAACACAGCAGAGATAAGAACACATCTGTGGTTGCCTGGGCTTAGGGAGATGGGGGAATGTGTGCCTAAAAAGGGCGGCATGAGGAGTCCTGTGGTGATGAGTTTATCATCTCGATTGTGGTGGAGGAAACTATACGTGATAAATTATTTAAAGCTACACACACAGACATGTACACGAGTGCGTATGTAACTGGGGAAATCTGAGCGAGCTTTATGGATTTTGCCAACGCCAGTGTCCGGGCTTTGATTCTGCACTATAGTTATGCAGCATGCAGACACTGGAGGAGACGTGGAGAAGGGAGCACTGGATCTCCCTATACATTTCTTTGCACCTTCCTGTGAATCTGCAATTACTTCAAACCAAAAAGCTTAAAATTTCTTAAAAAGACTAAATTTTGAAAGAAGAAAAGTATTTGAACAAATATTCCTTTTAAGAAGACAGACTGATGGCAAATACACTCAGGAAAAGATGTAGAACGTCATTAGTGATTAGGCAAATGCAAATGAAACCCACAAGGAGGCACCACTACACATCCATTAAGACAGCTACAATTAAAAAGACCAGAGCATACAGTACTGACACAGATATGGAACAACGGGAACTTTTACCAATTGTTGGTAGCAATCCAAATTAGCACAGACACTTGGGAAATCAACTTTCCAATTCCTTATACAGCTAGTACATACTTATTATATAACTCCACAATTCTACTCCCAGGTATTTACTCAAGAGAAATAAAAACTTAGGTTTACACAAAGATCTGTACATGAATATTTATGGTAGCTTTTTTCATAACAGCCAAAAGCTAGAGGCAACCCAAATATCCATCAACTGCTAAATAAATAAATTATGGCTCATCCACACAATGGAATATTATTTGGCAAAAAGAAGAAACAAACTACTGACACACAGAACAACAAGGATGAATTTTAAAAGTCTATGTCAAGTCAAAGAAGCCAGACAGAAAGGACCACATGCTTAATGGTTCCATTTAGATAATATTCTAGAAAAGACAAAACTAAAGACAAAAAAAATCATGTCAGTTGCTGCGAAGGGCTGAGTGGCGTGGGGATGGGATCCCCTGCACAGGGGCACTAGGGGACTTTTGGGGTAAAGAAAACATTCTGCATCTGGACTGAAGTGGTGGCCAAATGACTGCATACATTTGCCAAAACTCATCACACTGTACACTTAAAAAAGCAGGTCATTTTTATTATATGTAGATTACACCTTAAATTTTTTTTTTTTTTTTTCAAAAAATAAATGGTGCGGGGAGACCAATAGCCAAGGGTCTAGCAAAGCACACTGAGTAAAGACACAGTTTCTTACTCAAGATGCCAGTAGGCGTCTGCACTGGGCTGAGTCTAAGGAAGCCAGCCTAACTAGTATAGAGCCCAGGTGTAGGGTCCAAATTCAGTCCACTGTCACTCAAGTTTACGCCTCCAGCAGTGCATTGGACTTACCTGGACAGCCCTGGTTACCTGGAAGGAAGGGTCACAACCATTAAGTATGGATGTTAGCAGGAATAAAAATGTGAAGAGGTAAGCAATCTAAAAAGGGCTGAATGCTCTATACAAGGTGAGCAAGACACGATTATAATGTATGCATAACCAGGAAAACAAGTAAAACTGCTTCTGAGTCTTGGTTTTAATTCAGCTAATATTTCAAAAAATGTTTTAGAAGCTCTTCACACCAGGCACCTTATAACATTCTAACCTTCACAACAGTCCCTAAGGGAGGCCTCCCTACTGAGGCCATAATAAAGAGGGGGAGGCAGCCAGTGCCTTGGGAAGTGTTGGGGTCCTGGAACCACAGGGTGTGCGTGTATATACCAGCTCTGCCACTTTGTGGCTGGTCACTTGGAAGTCACTGAATCTCTTTGACCCCTAGTTCCAGCAATAATATTGCTGAAAATGGTTATAATACATGCCCCACCTTCCTCTCTTGGGAAAGTGTTATACTTTAATAGTGTTCTTTGAGGGCTCTGCTTCTGAACAAGTCTAATTCAGAAATCAACAAAGATCAGTTTTCAAATTATCTAAGGGCCAGTCAGATGGTCTCGCCTTTCTTCTTAAGTGTGACAAAAACAGAAGGGAAGTCATCTCTTCCACTGTCTTGAAATTAATCTTCCCCTTTCAAGAAAATTGGGTGTTACCTCTTGTATCAGTAAGGGTCCTTCAGAAAAACAGAACCAGTAAGATGCATGTATGTATGTACACACACATACACACACACACACACACACACACACACACACACACATATATATATATATATATATATATATATATATATATATGGAGAGAGAGAGAGAGAGAGAAAGAGAGAGGTTCCCAGGATTGACTTAAGTACTTAAGTGATTGCTACGGCTGGCAGTCTGAAAACTCTTGGGCAAAAACAGATGCTGCAGTATTGAGGCAAGAATTTCTTCTTCCCCATGGAAACCTCAGTTTTGCTTTTAAGGTCCTTCAATTGATTGGATGAGGCCCACCCACATTTTGAGGATAATCTTTAATTTAAAGGCCACTGATTGCAGACTTTAGTCACATCTACAGAATACCTTCACAGAGATATCTAGGTTAGTGTTTGAATGAATAACTGGATTACTCAACACTGTAGCCTAGCCACACTGACACACAAAACTAACCGTCACCCCCGGTTAAGTGTGCTCCTCCGACATTACCGGAGAGGGTGAGAAGATGGGAACAGTAGGACTGCCCAACAGGAAAACTGCCACCTGGCCCTCTTCTTTGGGACTCTCCATTCCATGGGTGGTTCCGCTGTGCACACTACACCCCCAGTCATGAGCTCTATGAAATAAACTAGAAACATTCTGATGTAAGATCAAGTAAGGGGATCTCGGTGACATTTAAAAAAAAAAGTGAAAACAGACACAGACCACAACCTTCAAAAATAAAAAATAAAGTTCATTTATTGAAAAGTAAAAGTTTAACACATGATCCATGTGCAGAAGCCCAAACGAAATCTCCCACGAGCTCCTGCCCAATCCAATCCCTACACAGACTGTGTGGGAACACACATGCATGTGGGCACACAACACACATGGCACTGTGTGATTATCAGGACCTGCTGGACGGTGGTTTCTGCACTCCTCTCACTCACACACTCACTGACATGATTTACAATAGTCACATAATCGTGTCATTCACTAAAACAAAATGGCTTCCCCAGAATCACCTTGATTTAAATGAAAAAATACACCTTATGATAGGCACCCTCCACCCTCATCCCCCACCCTCACCCCCCACATTCTGGTAACCTCATATCAGCACCATTTGTGTCCCCCGGCCAGGCAATGACCCAGTGGTACAAAGGACAGGGAAGAAATGCAACAAACTGATTCTGTCAGAGCAAACAGCCCTGCAGCCCGCAGGACTAATTGCCTAAAAGTATCGACCATGATTGCAAAGACAAACCACACTGTCTCTTCTTCCCCTCACAGTCCTGGAGATTTGTAATGTACTTCGGGAAATTTAATTCTGCGGCAGGCTTGGAGCCGACTCCCTAATTAGCAAGTCATGCCTTTTGCACTGTGTTTCTCCACTGTGAGGATCTGGTGTCATGCTCTGGTCAGGGCAGCCTGCTTATTGGCTATGAAATAAACCCACCAACACAAACCCCCCTGCTGGGAATAGTGAATACAGAAAGCTGTAAACAGACATAGACTGAGATTTTGCACTTCCAAAAAAACTTGAGGCAAACATGTAGTGTTAAACAGAAGTGATATTCTATAATTTTGGGAGAAACTGAAGGGGAAAAAAGCAAGACAGTTTTCCTAACATACCTGTCCGGTGGGATCATCACTTTAAGACAACTGCTGAAACTGCAGATTTTACCTTTTGTGAAGGTAGAGAGTAGTGAGCACCAGCCAGTGGATCTGGCTGGGGAGGTGAATGACAGGGCAGGGCATAAGCTGCTCAGCTACGACACGACGTGCCCTACATTCACATGTATCTGGCCAGGGTTTGTGCAGATGAAGGGGTCCCAGGAGCTGGACAGCAGCACACTATAAATAACGTCACTTGTGAATGGTGACAACTTCTAGGCAAATTGAATAGAAATGCCAGGTCATGCTCTTCCTGGCAAGCACCTGCATTTAAAGGGAGGAACATTGCCGACAGGGAGCTGGAAACTGGCTCCCAAAAGTGGCATTTGCAGGTCAGAACAAGGGGCTCTGAGTAGCTACCTCTGAGCTAATACAAATCTGGGGCTGCATGAGGAGACTGGGGGAGGGACACAGAGCCTAACAGTACTGAGCCGGAAAACCCAGGATTTGCCTTTGGCTTGGCAGATGCAGCCTCACACTACAGAAAGCCTTTGCTTTGTTGCTCCTGATCAGACTCCTGCTTATGCTGGAGCTTTTTTCCAGGGACTGGAGCAAGGCACAGGAAGCAGCTGGGCAGCTGATTCTGGTTCCTAAAGAGTGGTGACAAGACACCAAGGGCTCCCTGACTACAGAAGGCCCAGAGGCAGCAGAAGAGGAAGCTTCCCTTAGCAGGCCCAGACCAGACGGCTGCTTCCAGAAGAGGAGGAAGGGCTCCCTCCCACTGCCATCCTCTGGCTGACCCCTTTACTCAACGCCAAACTGCAGCGCAACTGCACAACCAAAAGGCCCACTGACTGGGTTCACCTTGCCTGGTCTTCTGAGTCAGCCAGGCAATCAGGCTGTCAAGTCAGGAGCACAGAAAAGAGATCAAACAGAGGGAAAGCCAAGCCAAATTAGTTTCCAGAAGCCCCAAGGCCAGAACCACCTTGCCTATACACCACATTCTCTGGGTCAGGGATCCTGAAGCAATAGCCTGCATTTAGCTAAGACTTGGGGCCAGAGGACCTCAGTATTGTGCTCCCTACCCCAAGTTCCAGCATCTGAGTCCCAGTGTGACTGCCCACCTGGACAGGAGAGCTTGGTGCAGCTCCCTGAGCACACAGAAGCTTCCACCACAGAAGCTGTGGGCAAGACACACATCTAACCCACTTCTACTGACATGCACCTTCTCACCCTCAGGACCACGGCGGAAAGGCTGCTGGAGCCCAGGCTTGCAAACAGGAGATGACAATTCCTGAGCCCACTTTGGTAATTTCTAAGCCTGAGGCTTTAGAGGGTAGGGCTGCTGCCACCTCCAGCTAGAATCTTGGTCATAAGCACCTGTTCGGGACCACCAATGAGCAGAAATGGTGGATAAAGAGTATCCTTCTCCTAAGAGAGACCAGGTTACCATTGATCACATCTTCCTAAGTAAATTGTTAGGGAACCTAGGAGTCACTACAATGAGAAAGTTTGGCTTTGGAACAGAAAAGGAAGAAAAAGCTGGGGCTGCAAAGATGGGTCAGAGCCCTTAGGAACTTTGGTAAAACACAAAACCAAAAAAGCCCTGATAAAGTCGTACTGCTCTCCCAACTCGCAGGGCAAACTGCAGCTCCAGGTGAGCAAGCAAGAGCCTGGTGACAGGAGTGGAGGACAGCAGGACCCTACCACGTATGCACAGACACACACATACACACACACAGCTCAGGAGATAAAGAGCCAGTGACTAATGCCCTTCTTAATGCTTCCTCACACCTAGAGGGAGGACAGGGAAGCCAAAAGCAAGGCAGTGTACCATCCTCTGCCTTCTCTGCAGCTTCTTCCCACACCTGAAGGCTAACCTTGAGGTGAGCCAACCCTGAGGCTACTTCTGATACTCAGGGGGAGGGACAGGCATCATAATTAGTGTTTAGAACACAGGGGACTGACACCCCAACGAAGTGGCAACTTTAGAGTCTAGGTCACAAAGGCAGCCGGACAGGGCACTGCGTCTGCCCTACTGCCCACTGATTGTAAACAACCAAGCACCACACTTAGTGTCAGACCAGCCGCTGGAAATTCTCTGAACTTAATTTTGATGGTCTGTGCACACTGACCTCATGGTCTCGCCCATGGCAAGAGCATGGGCGTCTTCCCGGCACAACGGCAACTGAACGCTGCCATGCTGCTTGCAGGCCAGGGACTGAGGCCGAAAAAGAGGCCTGAACGCACAAAGCCACCATTTCATAAACCTGCCACAGGCAGAAACACGCGGCCATCCTTTCCCTTGGCCATCCTTTCCCGCGGCCTAGTGCACTAGCAGATATTTCCCAAGTCCTTCATATCCTCAATATGAAATCAGGCTGGTCCATGGGAGGCCCAGTCCAGGCCTCCCCACAGAGGTACACATTTAAGGAACCTGATGAAAATCTCTGAGGTACTCTGCCTCGTGTGCTGAGGTCCTACGCAGACATTTCCTGGAACAAGTTTCTTTTCAGCAGGAGAAGCTGATACAAGTTGACTGAGTCACAATAACCTCAGACCTAGAGTCTAAAAACAAAATCTAATTTTAAATAAAATAAAATATAAATATTTTCGATTGAGGCAGCAATTGATGTCTTTTGGGAGCTAAAGCAACTAAGAATCCAGTATTGTGACCCATACAAGGTCCAGAGAGGAAAAGGTGTTGCCAAGGGTCCCAGCAAGCCAGAGAGAGTAAAGATTCAAAACTCCAGCTTTGGGGGCTAGTTTAAACTACTAGGTAGGTCCAGACACCTGCTGGAGACTTGAATAGGTAGGAGAATATTGAGGTAAAATATTTGGGAGAGATATGAAAAAGAGATAGGCCTGATTTTACCAAGAGAGAGAGGTCTTACTTATTTAGTCTAGGTCTGGACCAGAAAATGAAATGCTAAAATTTTTAAATAAAGTGAGCTGTGCAAAAAGAATAATTTCGGGGAGGCAGGTCAGCGGAGAGAGGCAGGTAAGGGAGAAGGCATAATGAGGGAAAACAGCTGTAAGGCTCTGGTTAAATAAGCGCAAATGAACAATGATGGCACTGCCACTAAAGGTGCCGCCAGCGTATCTGCTAGCCACTCCCCCCGCTGCCCTCAACCCTACGTGGCCCAGGGAACCTAGGTGCCAGGTACCGGGCTTCCTGAACAGCAATCTTGCCTTTCCCCAGAGCCTGGACCCTCCCTGAGGCTCTGGGGCCAGTGCTAGGGAACACACGGGGGTGGGGTGGGTGGGTGCAGGGGATGCACCCAGACGGCTATGCAGAGGCACTGGTGGAGTTGATAAAAATGGGAGCATTGCTTGGCTGGATCAGCTCATACAGTGCCTCATATGTCCCCACCACAAAGCCGACGAAGCCTAGGATGCTGATCAGGGCGTCCTTGGCGATGGCGAGGGGGCTCATGCCCTCCGAGTAGTAGGTGGTGATCTCCAGGAGGGGCGGGATGATGAGCGCCAGGGCGCTGCTGCTCACGGAGCCCACCAGGGAGATGACCAGGTCCAGGCGGGGGATGAGGATGGCCAAGATGCCTGCAGGAGAGAGGACATGGATGTTGAAGACTGCCCAGAGCTGGAAGGGACATCCTCTGTCCTGAAAATTTAGCAAGTGTCCTCCTCATAGAATGGAGAGCTCCAGAGAGACTTAATCATTGTCTGGCCCAATCTCTCATCCCACAGATGAGAAAATGAACGCCCAGAAGGTGGAGGAACTTGGGTCTCGCTGCAAGATCACCAACACTGGGATGGGCCCCAGTGACCTGGCTTTCAGCTTTCCTATCACCATACATGATTTTCATCTTCCTCCTCAAAAAGGAACCAAACGACATTCCAACACATTCTGGTCCTATAAAGGAAAGAGAGTGTGGAACAAAAAAGGAAGTGGACCATTTCCAAGTGACTGCTCACTGTCTTACCACTGAGCATACCTCCAACACAAACATCTCTACTTGACTGGCAAGAATCAAAACAGGGTACACCTCCTCCTAGAACGATGCCATGGTAAACCCCGTTTCACAGAGCATGATCCTACAGGGGAAGTAGAAGTAGGTCCGTGTGCAGGCTGAGCGCACACACGATGGCCGCGTCCCTGTGCCAGGACAAGCTAGTGAGGGGTTCCCACACCTGAAGCTCCAGCTCGGGAGTGCGTGAGGAAGGCGGAGATGATGAAGATAAACAGGGCTGCACTAGGGAACGCCATCAGCTCCCCTACCGCCCCAACGACTGCACCGCTGTCGAGCTGCTCAGACAGCGAGGTTTAAAACCAAGGGGAGGAGGCTTTGCTGACCACGTCGATCCAGCGCCCATCGATCCCACCACCCCATCTAACTCAGCTTCCCACTAGAGGTGAAGGCCAGTGTTTCCCAAGTTTATTGAGGATCACAGGCTGTGGAATTAGGCTCTTGTGTTTGAACCCTGGCTCTACCTGAGTGATGCTAGGGAAGTTATGGCTCCTTTCTATTCTCCAGTTTTCTTGTGGGCAAAATAAGAACACTAATAGCTCCTATATCACAGAGATGTCATGATGTTTAAAGGAGGTTACACGGGCACTTAACAAAAGGCCTAGTGTGTGACAGGCACACAATACAGTTAATACCATCATCATGAGTGTGTACATTGCTGCTCATGAAATATGCATCCTTAACTCCTTAGTACTCAGGTGTATTTTGAAGACTGCCTTCCCCACTGCCGGCCTCCAACTGGAAGTCCTTAGCATGAGAACAGCAACCCAGGGCACATCAATTATCTCCCTGAGCCCTAACGAGTTACATTTGCCATGGGGGTTTCAGTTCTAACTTCATAAAGCAAAAATGCAGTCAAACTGCTTTGAGGAAGGCGTCACACTGGTGAAACTGTCAGAATATCTGAGTCCAATGCAGCCAATTTTACCCTTTAGAGGGACTGTCTGCATTGATCAATTGATCGCTGCCTCTTTGGCTGAGCATCAGACAAAAGTCCTGGGTTGCATTTAGAGGTCAGGTTTTATGAGAAACACTTACATTTAAACTGGAATACCACTCCCTGCAGTAAGAGGAGAGGCCTGTGGGAAATGAGATTTATTAGGGGAGGAGCAGATTCACATCTCCCGTCTCACACTTACTAGTCACTAGCTATTGAAATTTAAATGAATTCACTTCCTCATTCACACTGGCCACATTCCAAGGACTCATCAGCCACCTGTGCCTAGTGGCTACTGTCCTGGACAGCACAGACCCAGAATACTTCCATCACCGCGGAATGTCTAGTGTTTAGCCGACTGCATGGCCCACACTGCACTCATTGAGCTGAGCCTGCCTGTGCTCCATGGGTATATAACTCCTCAACATGATTATCTCCTGACTGAGAGAGGGGCCCAGAGAGGTTCCATGATATACAGTGACAGAGCTAGGACTAGAATCCAGGACCTCAAGCCCCTGGTGCAGTTGCATTGTGAACTTGATTAGTGAGAAAATAGAGACTAACACAGAGACCTGCAGAAGAAGGAGGGAGAACAGGGGAGCCAGCTGACCAGAAAGACACTGTCTGTGAAGGGCTGGGGGAGCCAAATGTCAGGTTAGCTCAGCCAGGGTGACTCCACAATAGTTTGGCAGAAAATCCTGCACACAGTCAGCCCAACCTCTCTCTGCTTTGGAAAGGAAATGACACAAGGGTTTTGAAGCCTGGTACCAACAGAGAGTATAGGAGCCCTGCGCCCTGGACCCGGCTGTGCTATGGTTTCACAGCCTTGGAGCAATCCTGTCCTTCCTTCTTCCAGCGACCAGCCAAGGCAGCAGTCGCTCACCAACACCTTCACTGTTCTGAAGCCATCAGAAGGGCTACAAAAGTATAGTTGCTTAATACCAGTCTGTTCCAGCCCTCACATATTTCCTAGTAAACAGAGTTAGTGACATTCCTCAAAACTTCAGGGTTGAATCTGGAGGGAAGCTGGAGGTAAAGCATCTGTAGCTGATGACAAAACAGTGTTCTTGTCATGGATAGTCCAGTGCTAACGAGAGCTGATCTGCTGTGTGTCCCAGAATAAGACACTTGCCCTCTCTGGGGTCTGGGTCTCCACCTGCCTACACAGGAGCATGGCTGAGAGTTCAGGCTCTGGACTCAGAACCTAGGTTCATATCCCAGGCCCACCACAAACCAGTCAGTTACTTACCTTCTTTAAGACTCCCATTTGCCCTACTGCTGAATAGGGATGGTCAAATGTAAAGATTTTAGAGAAGTACATAGGGAATGCTTCATAAACGTCAACTAATATAATTACCATCCCTGTTCAGTAGCAGGCTATGATCCAGGGTAAATTGGCTCACCATTCTGAGACTCAGTTTGTTTACCCATGAAATAGATAATGGTACTAATACTGATTGACTGCTGAGGTCTCACCCACCTCTACATTTTCAGCAACTATACAGTGCAGATTCAGTATCTTAGGAATGTGTTCTGGGATATGTCCCCCAACTCACTGTCAACTGGAAAGCACCCTGTGCTGCTCAAGAGCAGCACAGCAGAGCCATGGGACTCCTCTCCTAGAACACAGTAGCTTCTAGCCCACCTGGCTTTGCACCATCAAAGGGAGTGTGAGTCATTCCACTGGTCTCTACAGCTGCTTCAGCCCGCTCAGCGGGAAGGAGGCCTTTATCAGAGACAGGCAGTGCGGGAGGAGACAAGTCCGATAACCTGCCTGAGCCCTCCCACATCTGTCATTTCCTCTCCATCTCTCACATTAACCTGAAGGACAGATGGACATTCACGATATGAGTGGAAGTCAAGTCAGATGTGCTCCACGCATTCTGTGATAAGAATTAAGTGGAAACAGAAACAGAAGCTTGTGTGATCACAATCTTGTCTTAGATTGAACAGAGATGTTTCACTTCATCATGATATTTTAAAAGCAATCTAAAAATTTGTTCTTGTTTTTACTACAAAGGATACACAAGATAAGCATGCTTAACAAAAATACCCTTGATAGATATATTTTTTAAATATATATTTTTATTGTTGTTCAAGTGCATTTGTCTCTATTTTCCTGTTTAATAGATATTTTTAAACAGGCAAAATTTTTCTCTTAAAGCCAGGACCACAGGGCTGGAAAAGAAAGACCCTCTTCCAGCCCTGGATGGACCAGATACCATAGCTGAACCCTAAATAAGGCTTGTCACTGGAGAAAGATAATGGGAGAAGGCAAAAAGAGCAGGTTTCCCACTAATATGGGGAAGAGAAAGAGGAGGCCCAAATTAGCATAAAAGCCCCCAGGGCTCAATAGCAGGGATATCTGTTTTGCCACCATGCAAAATGTGGCAAACTAGTTTTAACTAATTCTAGAGGCAGAAATCAGGTACTTAGGAAAGATATGGGAGCAACTAACACCTTCAAATGTAGTTATGAGTTAAAGCCCTCTGGAAAGAGAAACTCAAGAAGGTAGAGATCTCAAAAAGCGCCAACTAGGAATACCCTCTCCCCACTCTCTGTGCACTCCCCCACAAAAAACACCCCACAGAACAGGAAGACAGCAAACTCCCAACTGGCAGGCCCACAGCCCTCTGCAGCAGCTTAGCTGCACCCTGTCCAGAAAGTGGGGGATGAGGACAATCAGCTGGACCACACGATTAGTGTGCAGGGCTCCAGTGGTATTTCAAAATATCTTCCCTTTGGGTTAAAAGACTACAAAGAGGATGTTTTAACGGCTGAGATAACATGAGGCAAACGGCCATGTTCAGAGAAGGAACCGATGGGGATTCTGGAGTCTGTGGTTTTAGACCAGGAACAGAAAGAGCTGACTAATACACAAGAGAAGAGACAGCACTTAAGAGAACAAAAACATACTTACAGAAATATGATCTAAAATCATATACCAATTGGACACTTAATAGCTTCTGTGTGTCCAGAAGCTCTCTCTGCTGTGTTTTGAAAGATTTTATTTATTTATTTTTATAGAGAGGGGAAGGGAAGAAGAAAGAGAGGGAGAGAAACATCAGTGTGTGGTTACCTGTTGCACACTACGCACTGGGGACCTGGCCTGCAACCCAGGCATGTGCCCTGATTGGGAATCGAACCAGCAACCCTTTGGTTCACAGGCTGACATTCAACCCACTGAGCACACCAGCCAGGGCTCTTTCTGCTGTTTTATTAAGAGTGATGTTGGTAAAGCACACCCATGTTACTCTTACATGTCCAGAAATCTACCTTTAAATTAATTATAGTCTTAGGCAGAATATAATTGGGGTATAAATTTAAAAAGTAGAAAAGCAAGGGAAACAACCTACATGTCTAACACTAAAGGAGTAGTTCAGTAAATATGATCCACCAATAAATGGACTATCATGCAGTCATGAAAATATTTATGAAGAATATGTATATTCATGATCTAATATGAAATAAAATGCAAAAGACAAAGTTAGTTACACTATGATTGAAATTGTTTTTAAAATGCATGCAAGAGGATTAACACAGATAATAAAATGTCAAAGAAAATTATTTTGTTAGGACAGTGGGATCCTGGGCATTTCTTCTTCAATAACCTCAGATCTAAACATTCTCTAAATATCTTTACATTAACTTTCTTTTTTCAAGCAGTATTTTGATCAAAACCTAAAATCAGGTTCAAAGTAGCCTGATAATAGTCTCATAATTAACAGTTGCTCAGAGTCACAGAGTTTTGAACTTAAGAGAAACCTTAGCGAGTGGATACCCTCCATACCTGACAGGTGAGGAAACTGAGGCCTCCTGAGGGTCCCTGGGGCTGGGGCACAGGCACAGTGCATTTACACTGTTCCACTTCTTCATGCACCGTAAGACCGCCAAGTGCGAGAGGCCAAAAGGTGCTGAGAAGCCACTCTGTTTGGGCCTGGAAGCTCTGTGCTAAAGCAGGGGACGAACCAGGCCTGCACAGCAGCAGGTGAGGGGTGGGCAAGCTGGCGAAGCTTCACCTGCGTTTACAGCCGCTCCCCATTGCCCCCATTACCACCTGAGCTCCACCTCCTATCAGATCGGCAGTGGCAGCAGGTTCTCATAGGCGAATCTGCGTGCTTGAATCATCCTGAAACCAACCCCCTACCCTGGTCTGTGGAAAAAACTGTCTTCCACAAAACTGGTCCCTGGTGCCAAAAAGATTGGAGACCACTGCTCTAACGAGTCTGGCTGCTGGGATGTTTTACATTTAGCTATACCTTCTGGTCTCAACAGGCCTCTCAGCTGATATGGTTTTATGTTATTACACCTTCAACAATAGGTTTCTGAAATTCTCATAGCTAATTGAAGTGAAATGTTTCACATGGCAAATGCCACAGAGAATTAGTGGTAACCACTGAAGGACAGGTTAGTGCCTCATGAAACCCTAAGAAACTATTCTTCCTGTGCCTCTGAGCTCTCCAGGCAGAGGCAGCCTCTTCCAACCTCCCCTTCCCCACAAGCTCCAGACATAAGGTGACTGGCTGAGGTGGCATTTCTAAACACATGGGCTAGAAGTAAATACTGTTCCCTAAGAAATCATAACAAAACGAGCATCATTCCCCAGCATGCATTATTATCCCAACCCCTCATCCCCCGCAGTTTGAAATTCAGCATCAAAAAGTAGACACAGCAGTCTTTGCAGGGTAGAGGAGAGTAATGAGAAGGTTCAATTCCAAGTGGAAAAAAAATGAGGCTGGACCAAATCACCCTGCTCCCCTTGGGGATGAAGGGTGAGGAAGAGGAGGAAAAATACAAGAAAACATCAGAAATAAAAATTTAGAGAAATAAAAATGGCTCAAACCAGAGAACAAATCAAAGCCCCAGAGCCAATTTATCTAAGCGACGAAGAGACTGCCAACCTATCAGATGCACAATTCAAAGCCCTGGTGATCAGGATGCTCACAAAATTGGTTGATTTTGCTCACAAATTAGATGAAAAAAATGAAGGCTACAGTAAGTGAAATGAAGAAAAATGCATGGGGAACCAACAGAGATGGGAGGGAAACTGGGACTCAAATCAATGGAGTGGACCAGAAGGAAGAAAGAAACAACCAAACAGAAATGAATGAAGAAACAAGAATTCAAAAAAATGAGGAGAGGCTTGGGAACCTCCAGGACATCTTTAAATGTCCCAACATCCGAATTATAGGGGTACCAGAAGGGGAAGAGGAAGAACAACAACTGGAAAACTTATTTGAACAAATAATAAAGGAGAACTTCCTCAATCTGGTAAAGGAAATAGACTTCCAGGAAGTCCAGGAAGCTCAGAGAGTTCCAAAGAAATTGGACCCGAAGAGGAACACACCAAGGCACATCATAATTACATTAGCCAAGATTAAAATGAAGGAGAGAATTCTAGAAGCAGCAAGGGATAAGGGCAGAGTCACCTACAAAGGCGTTCCCATCAGACTGTCAGCTGATTTCTCAAGAGACCTTACAGGCAAGAAGGGGCTGGAAAGAGGTATTCCAAGTCATGAAATTCAAAGACCTACATCCAAGATTGCTCTATCCAGCAAAGCTGTCATTTAGAATGGAAAGGCAGATAAAGTGCTTCTCAGATAAGGTCAAGTTAAAGGAGTTCATCATCACCAAGCCCTTATTATATGAAATGTTAAAGGGACTTAGCTAAGAAAAGGAAGATAAAAAATATGAACAGTAAAAAGACAGCAAACTCACAGGTATTAACAACCAGACCTAAAACAAAAGCAAACTAAGCAAACAGCTAGAACAGGAACAGAAACACAGAAATGGAGATCACATGGAGGGTTATCAAC
>PVKU01004719.1:28829-87220 GCA_004027475.1 Anoura caudifer
AGCACAGACGGTGGGTAGAAAATAGACAGGGGGAGGGCAAGAATAGTGTGGGAAATGTAGAAGCTAAAGAACTTATGACACATGGGCATGAACTAAAGGGGGGAATGTGGGTGGGAGGGGGTGTGCAGGGTGGAGGGGAATGAAGGGGGAAAATGGGACAACTGTAATAGCATAATCAATAAAATATAATAAAAAAGAAATAAAAATTTAAAAAGCTACCATTAAAATGTATGGGTATAATTGAAAACAATGAGTTATACCAAAGCTCTAAAATTATGTACAAATTAACCTTGTGCAAAAAGACATGGAAATACAAAGAAACAAACAAAATGAACTCACATTGCTACATTTAAACGGGTGCTACAGCAAAATGCCTCTCCTGAGTCCCACAAGTACTTCAAAGTCTCCAGGGAAGGTTAGAGAAGCCAAAGTGCTCAGAGACAAAGGGGCTGCATCCTTTAACAGGATGACAATTCAATGTGAAGTCACAAGAGATCACAGAAGGAGAAAAACAACTGACCGCCTGCTTCGAGATCAAAAGCAGCTTGAGTCCTTTGAGTGGCATGCCATGCCTAGGAGGGAGGTGGGACCCACAGAGCCAGGAAAAGTGAAGCAAAAAAACTAAGAGGCAAGCAAGGACAGCATGAGGTGTACGAATCAAGGAGCGGTAGCTCCTGCGGGGTGCAGCGGAAAGCAAGCTGGCAGGAAGCACACATGCTGCCAGAGGCCAAAGCCAGACTACAGAAGGAAACCGGGCGGTGAGAGAAACCGAGCCCAGCATCACTGCCCCAGCTCATGGGTCAGGAAGAAGCTGCTCCTAGGCAGCGACAGCAGGTTTCACCTAGACAGGCCTGCTTTTTCTAGAGCAACCACTTTGAAAGAAAGCCAGTTACTTGAAATATCCCCACCTTTTCTCCCAATGCCCTTCGGAACCCAGAATTAGGGCCCTGAGAGCTGACATTATAAACACCTGCATGTGGAATCCATCTCCTCAATACTTAGAGCTACTACATCCACAGAAGAAACATACAATCCTGAATCAAAGCATCCAGAGTTGCTGGCAGAAGACAGGGGTAAAATCTTTCATGTATATCTAGAGTCTAAGCAGCTTATCAGCACGTATCAAAGCAATTTACTGGAAAAGCAAGGTATTTCACCTTCCTTTCTTTGCAGTAGCTCTGGGCCAGCAGTGACCTGCAGGCTGCCGTGGGTTAGCTGCTGAGTGTGCTGTTTCTACAGACTGGACTAGAAAGAGACTGAAGATCTACCAAACCAAAGCTACAAGTTGAAGTGTCAGATTCTTGGTTGCCATCAGCTCTCTGGGCCTGAAAAAATCAAAATGTCCACCCTCTGCCCTGCTCCCACCCAGCCCCACGCAGATATAAATCCTCAGCAGGAGTGCTACCCAAGATTAAATCAGAAAGTCACAAAAGGCCTTTAGTTTCTTACTCCAATGAGTTCTTTTCACACAGATATCCAGGATGATAAGCTTCCACCCACCACCCTTTAAGTAACGCAAAAAAGGACTGCAGGCGGCTCAAGGAGCTGCGTTCTGTTAGAGGCACCAGTTTGTTCCCTTGAGGAGGCCCGTTCTCGGACAGGTGCAAGGCCATTCTTTTGAAGAGGCCTATGCTCAGATAGGTACAGTCTGCTCCTTTGACCAGGTCCATTCTAGGATGGCTGCTAATCTACTCCCTGAAGGAGGTCCATTCTGGTACAGGCACGAGGCTGTTCCCCTGAGGAGTCTCCTCTGGGATGGACACTCGCCTGCTCTCTGTATTTTGCTTGGGTGGTTGAAAAGGATGGATGGTCTCTTGCCTGCCCTTCTCTTGCTAACAGCAACCAATGAAATCATTTCTGATTTCCCATACTATGAGTAAAAGCCAGACAATATTCACAGATTTCTCCCTAAACACTCAATTCTGGTTCAGTTTAAAAAATCATAGAGACCTATACTTATTCCAAAGACAAAATGAATAATAAGAAAAGTTGAGATTTCTGGGGAAGTCTCAACGTACTAAAGTAAGACATCTTGTCCCAAAAGAATAAAAATTTTAAAAATAACATAAAAAGCCAAATACAACCTAAAGAAAAATATATGATTCAAGCATTTCAGATTGGAAAGCAATTGCAACTATCCTATTAATTTAAATTAGATAGCACAGATCAAATCACTTGGGGTTCTCTATTATATCAACTCACATACTCTGAAAAAACAGGACTAATTCTTGTTTTAAATTTATATTTGTTCCAACCAAGAGAAAATTGGGTGTGCTCTTAATTCATACCCTTGGGTGTGTGGTCCAGGGAAGAGGAATAAAACACAAAGTAATAAATCAAACACCTGATTAACTGATAGAAAAGTATCTAAGAAACTAATTTACATTTCTAATTTAGATACTAAATTAGTATCTAATTAGATAGTATCTAATTAGTATCTAATTAGTATCTTTTTAGTATTTAGATACTAAAAGTATTTAATTTACGTTGACTGACATCCCAAAATGTCTAGAAGAGTACCATGTAGCTTGAAATGAAATCTTCAGATTGTTATGCTGCAAAGTTGATTACGTGAAATAATAAACATGTGCCCACTATCAAAGTAACATGTACTCATTACAAATACGGTTAAATAGCTCTCTTCTAAGCCTTTATCATATTTTATATGGAATAGCAATTATACATCTATAACTTTGGACTACCTCTATAGCATTTCATACCATGTTGATAAATAAATAACGGTCCCCACTCCCATGTCCTATAAAGCACCCATGTCATCAATTAACCTCACCATCAGGACACACCTCAACTCTGAAACAGAGAGCACGCCAAGCTTCCTGTTCCCCCAGCTCAGGTCAATTTTCACTCCAACGCAAGCTCTCCCTCAGGGGAAGCCTTGGAGGCTGGGTACCCTTTGAGAATAAACAAACAAGGCAATTCCCTGTGTTCTACTCACACGTCAGGCAGACCAGCATGGTGCGCACGGACAGGTCCACTACCAGCTCCCAGTGCTCGGGCACGCGGGACACAAAGAAGGGGATGATGATCTCAGCTGGGACATAGAACTGGATGGCGTAGGTGAAGAAGATGCCAATGGAGTAGAGCAGCTTCACTGACTGGTACAGCCTGCAGGAAGAACCCAGATACACTTAAAAGCTGGCTACACAAGCGCATATACAAGCAGGGACAGTATAAAATGGTCCTGCTGTGATTTGGCCAAGACACAAACGCACATGTCCTTTGGACCCAGAAATTTCATGTATAGCAATTTCTCTTGCAGATATATTTGCACATGTACACAATATCCTATATTCAAAATATGTCATTGCAGCATTATTTAAGTACAAAAGACTGAAAATAGTTTAAATGTTCATCAGTGGGGAACTGGTTCAGTAAGTCATGGGGTCCCCATAGAGCACTTAAAAAGTGTGAGGCAGAACTCTCAGTGTTGATGTGGAATTCGTTTCATGATAGACTCGTAAGTGAAAAAAACCATGATGCTGTAGTCTCTACAGTGTGCTACAATTCATTTAAAAAAGGGAAAAACCATTCTCCCTCACATACACATATATGTGACATTCTTACATACATGAAACATCTCCAGAGGGAAACATAAGAACCTGGTTAATATGGTTGCCTCTGAAATGGAAAACTGTAGAACTGAGGACTAGAGGAGGTGAGTGGAAACTTAACATTCTCCACACACCCTCTGAACATTTGGAATCTTTACTAGGGGCATATATCCTTTCAAAAATGAAAGCAATTAAAAATACAACTAAGATGTAGCAAGCCTGTTTACACATATGCTCCCCTCCGCATTCACACTCCCCAGAATCAGAAGGTGACCACGCAGAACCAGGTGGCATGAGCAGAATCCATCTTCCTGCCACTGTTCCATGTAGAGAGTCTCAGGAAGACCACGGTCTCACTGTGAGATGCCTCTAGCCACCCCATCCATGCCTAAGACTATGTAGAGTAGAAGTGAAGTCTTGTAAGTCATTATGGATCTCAGGATCATAAAGGGAAGACTACCCTGCCTCTAAGCAAAACTCCATGTCAAACAAGACCTTAATGAGTTGCACAGCAAGAAACACTGGCTTCCCTCCTGTTGGAAATCTATTTAGAAGTGGTGATTATATTGTTTATAATGTGCACTAATTTCTCTGTGGTTGAGCTTAATACCTGGAAGATGTTCTTATGCTAGAAGCAGGAGAACACCCCGGGAGAGACTGAGTTTGACAAAAGGTCTCACTTGCTCCAAGAATAGATGATAAAAACTCTTTGGAAAAATCAGCTGGTGGCTCTATAATTAAACTCAGCACAGCACCAAAGCCTGCTGGAGTGCAGGAAAGCCTGGAATCAGGATAATCACCTGCAGGGATGGTCAAATAAATTGCACCCGAATGGAGGCAGAAAGATTAGAATAGCCAGGTTTGAAATATCAGAGGAAAGAAGACAGATGCTTGTCTATGTCTTTAGATTACGTGGGAGGCTTTTGCTGCTCCTGATCCATTTATCTTGTTCTGCCAAGCTACCATCTGATTCTCGACAGGGCAAGAACATTTAGAAATGTAAAAGCAGGCATCAGAGGGGAAGAGAAAGAAAGAGTTTCTAAAAACAATGACCTATTTCAGGGCTACCACTTGGCTGGCCACGCAACAAATTTAGTCCCCAGACCCCTGCTCAGTAGGGTGTCCTTTGCTCAACACTGACAATGCCAGTGACAACAACCAGGCCAGCTCGAAAGGTTATTTTGATCCCCAGGGCACTGAGCAAGCGTCTCTGTGTCTGCTCACAGCTGCTCTCCATAATGAAATTTTAATCTTCAAAACAGAATTGTGGCTTAGGACACACCCTGTGATATCTACATTTTGGGGAAGCATTTCAATATGTCTCAGTGTTTTCTCATAATACAGCAACCAAGAGTTAAGGACAGTGAGATGTGGACGGGCTCCCGACAACCTGTGGTTCACGGTAAGAGGCCTCCACCTGCACATCAAGTCAGCAACTGCACAGGAGAGGCACGACACAGGTGGGAAACTAAGCAGACGTGCCCTCTCCCCTTGTCTATTTGGAATGGTTTAAAGTGAATGGAATAGCTACTTGGCCCTTCCAGGCTCAGATTTCCAGGGAGAAATGGTACATCTGCCAGCTGGTCAAACAATCCATTCTGGATATGCCTCCATATGAATTACTCATCCAAACAAAGAGTAAAGCTCGGGGCTGTGGCCTACTTCTCCATCACACCACTATACTGTTTCAAAGTGGTTTCTCACGCATATCATTTGATCTTCATGACAATGCTGGCAGGAAGAATGACTATTCCTCATTCTCAAAAGAGGGAACTGAGGCAGAGAGAAGCTGTGATTCGTCCAAGGCCACACAGCTAGGACATGGCAGGTCACTGCTGTCGTCTGTGCCCCAGGTGCTTCCTGATAACATCTCCTCATTTAGAAAATGCCTCGGTCTCAGTGTCTATTCCTCCTTTTTGTTCAAAAATCATTCACTTGGAGATGATCATGCACCAGGTGCTGGGATAAAATGGGAGCGGGGTGGTTGCTGCCCTCACAGAGCTTATAGTTTAGGGAGATCACAGTACAGGTAAATGAACCATTACAAGACAATGGAGTACAAATTGCGACAGGATTCTAATGGGATTCTAATGGGATGCTATGGGAGCAGAGAGAAGGGGCATCTGACTGAGACTTGAAGTTGTAGTCAGTGAAACATCAGAGAGTTTCTCTAAAAAGAGTGACTCTTAGACCAGGTCCTCCTCACAGAGTGAGAATCAGGCTAGAGCCTGCAGGGCCCTGATGGGCACATTAAGGAGGGCAAGGGGAAGCCTTTGAGGAGTTCTCAACTGGACTGACGGAGTCTCAGGCAGCTCATCCAGGTAACAAGGGGCAGCCCAGATCCGGAGAAAGATTAAGACTCAGGCCAGGAGGTGGGTCAAAAAGCTCGGTGGGCGGTCACAGAGGGATGGTGCTGGCCTGCGGGTGATGGCAGCAGGTGATGGCAGCGGTGGACTGAAGTGACACAGGCTGACTTAAGAGATTAGTAGGAGAAAGAATCCACATTCTGACCTATTAATTTAAAAAAATACAAAACAAACTGGTGGAACAGAAACAGACTCAGATGCAGACAGCATTTGGACAGATAGCCAGATGGGGGGGAGGGGTGAAGGGGAGAAGGACTGAGAGGTGCAGGTTGGTTGTTGCAGAGTGGTCACGGGGATGTGGAGTGCAGCATGGGGAATATAATAAACAGGACACTATTGTTTGATGTCGGATGGGTGCGGGATTTCCTGGGATAATCACTCAGTAAATTGCGTAGTATCTAATCCCTGGGGTGTATACCTGAAGCTGGTATGATACTGCACGTCAACTGTAGCTGAAAAATAAAAAACTAATTAAAAACATATCTAGTGCCCCCAAGCTTCCATCCTCCCCCACATACCAGCAGTTGGGCAGGTTGAGGGTTATACTGCCTTGGATATTAGCTCCAAATTGCAGGTACCCCAGACACCCCAGGCTGATGTAAAGGGCAGTGATGATGGCCATTCCCCCATACAGGATGACTGGAAATTTCCGGGGGTCCTTCATTTTGTTTTCAAGGGGCAGAACCTACGGAATAGTGAGAGAGAAGAGAAAACACAGAAAAGAACATTAATAGCCAAGAAAAACAATTTCATATTCTCAGAAAATAGTGGTTCATCCTTAGAATCCCGCAAAAGCACATCCATCCTTCATTAGACAAACAAATAAATGCAAGCCGTTTCCTCAGGAGTTCTCCTCGCAGAGCTGGAGACCTAAGCCCACTCTCAGTCGGGAAGTCCTGAGTCGCTAGCGGGGGCAGGACAGGAGCCTGGAGTTCTCGTCCAGGCTACCACTCGGCCTCCTTCTATGAGATCCCTGCGGCGGGCAGTTCTCTTTGTTCCCTGAATGCAGCTGCCTTGCAGCTAGCAGACCCTTTGCATCGTGCCCACCTGGAACAGATGCTGGTGGTGGCATGGGCCGGCTGTACCTCACCTGAGATCACAGCTTTGCTAACCTGTCCAAAGAACACAAAACAAAGGTCAGGGACAACTGCCACTCTACTCCACAGATACTGTCTCCTAGCCTGAAAGGGGGTAAGCACCAGCAGTGACAAGTCAAACCCCAAAGTTAGAGAAACTGAGGTACTGGTGGTGGCAGGGCTTCATAGAGGACCTTGGATATTCAGGATCTTGGAGATAAGTAACGAAACCCAGTTTTCAGGCTCCCGTTTCAAACATTGACCCTTGCTACCTCCTCCCTCAGAGCAGAGGATGTTCTTTAACTTTCACTAAAGCAAAGGAAAGATTAGGAAGATTGGTTCCCAACAGCGAATAGAGCAAGTATAACTGTGACAGCCCTCACAATCTGCCATCAGCTGTTTCTGGCATGACCAACAAAGAAAAGCTATGCAGAGCAAAGACTGCAAACTACCTCTGGCCTTGTCATTACACTCATTTGCCTTGAGTGCCTGTGGCCATGAGGCAAAGCAGGCCTGTGTTGGACACATCCCAGCAGACCCACGAGCCCAAGCCCAGGGCTCTGAGGGGCACCACAGCTCTGCATTTCCAACTGGCCTTTAGCAAGCCCCACCCCACCAGCTCAAGGCTCTTAAGCTACAGTTGATCCACATCCAGTAAGAGTCCGTTTCTAAGCTTTCCTTCAGTGTCCTCCTGTGGACAGTCTAAAGAGACAGGGAGCAGGGAGCCCCTTTCCTCCACGTCCGCCAGGCCTGGGCCTGCAGGGCAAACAGAGAGAGCACAGTGAGCAGTGGGCAGCGGCACTATCCCCGGACGTGCTCGACAGCCCCCAAATCCAAACTAAGTCAGAACGGCAGTGTTGTCTCTATTGCAGAAATGGAAGAGAGAGAGAGAGACCTTGAAGGAACACATGGTGATGATAACAGAATGACTCCGTACTCAAGCCTTGCCTAATGAAATGAAGCAAAGCATGACTTCTGCACTGTGCCGTTAGGGAAAACTGATAAACTCAGGACAATGCCAGGATCTCCTGGCATCTTTCCACACATATTCCACCTCCTCTCCCCAGTCCTGAGTACCTGGGACCTCTTTCTCACATCTGCAACATGGACCCATTTCAGGCCTCTGCCCCAGCGGCAGGAAAACCACTGGTGTTGTGAGTCAAGGTACAACATTCTTCCTGGTGACGAGAAGTCCCAAGAAGGAGCACAAGAAAAGTTTAAAACCTCAGAACAACGACCTGTACACCATCACTCAGAAAGCCTCCCCCATGATGTCAGAGCCTTAACATGGTCCATAACACTACAGCGACAATCCCTCACTATTTTGACAAAAATGTGTCAGGTTTCTAGGTTTTCCTAAAAGCATGTATAACGTGGTAGGGAAATCAAACAGGGAGAAGATGAAATACCATGAAAGGGGAAGTGTCTTCTCATTTCCTGAGCCCCTGACCAGCAGAGCTAATAATTTTTTTCAGAGAACAATTCTGTACCTTTATTACAAAAAATACAAATAAAAATCAAATTAGGTACAAATGAGTGGCAGATTCCCCTCTTTAGGTGAAGAATTTGGTAAAATCACAGCAATGATGGGGGAAAGCTGAGCTAGGAGTGAAGGCTGTTCATTCACACAAAGAAACTACATCACACACACACAAAAAGAAAATAAAACACATAAATGATTCAGGACAGAAAAATTATTCATACATTTATTAACTTAATAATAAAATCAATAGTTATTAGTAAAAATATTTAATGCTCATATGTCAGAAACTGTGCAAAGCACTTTATACATATCTCACTTAACCCTAACAATTACTAATCATTAAAAATCACTTTTCAGAGGCAACCACAGAAGGCTCAGAGAGGTCAAGTCCATGCACAAGGTCACACAGCTACTCTTCGGCGGGAGGACTCACCCAGTCTAGACCCTGCGTTCCTAACTGCCACGTACTATTGTTTACTGAACATACAGGAGGTGGGTGCGCAAAAGAGTTGGGTTGGATGTAAACATTCTCAAATTACATACAATTTATTTTCAAAAGCTAGAGCTGAGGAACTTCCATGGGATCCCTAAAACACTGTGCCCTAACTGGCCACTAAGTCTCAGAAGGTCATCTCCAACAGCATTTCCTCAGCATTCCTTAAGGCAGCCCTCAGGGACACTAAGGGCACCAGAGGATCACTTTGCCACTCTTACCATCCCGATGCCTTCAAACGCAAAAATGGCCGTGCCGAAGAACAGAGGGTAGGTCTTCCAGGGTGCCACCAAGGGGAGGCGGCTGGGGTCTGGGATCCTCTGAAAGAAAAGAAAACAAAACAAAGGCTATACACATGGAGCTTCAAGATCTGAATCCCAACGTCATCTACACCCTGGAGTCTCTGAAGAGAGAGAAATCTGACATCCACAGCCGACTGGGAGACGTTCAGCTTGTGTGTATATTTTCCCTTCAGGCTGAGAGAACCTGACTTGCTTTGGGCAAGGATTGGCCCAATGTACCACAAAAACTCAAATGGTGAAGGTTGCATAAAAACAGTCACATTCTTTTCCTAGGTAATTCCATCCCTAGAAATTTAATCTTAGTAGAAAAAAAATCAAAATAGAAAAAAGTTAATATTAGTAACTAAAAACAACCTAAATGTTCCCAAACAAGGGAACATTTACTTTACTCACATCAACTATACTATAGAGTATCATGCACTATTTGAAAAGTAAAAAGTACAATAACTAAGTAGCACATAAAAACTGCTTATGAAATAATTGTAAAAAAAAAAAACCTTAGGTTTACACATTCACTATGATGCAGATACATAAATACTCCACACAGACAAAGCTGGAAGGGAAGATAGTAAATTTTTAGATGAGCTTTTTTTTCCCCTCTACTTTTCTTTCCTTAAAAAAAAAAATCTTATAAATAAGTTCGAGTTCTTGGGAAATATTGACAGGCCCATGGCAGGAGTATTAAAACATTTGAGGAAAAAATAGCAAAAAGAACATTTAAAAATAGGCAAATAAAAACCAAGGCAAGTGTCAGCTGCAGGTACGAGGTAAGGACGGACGCACAGGAGGCGCAGACACAGGACCCTGCCTGGCTCGCCACTGGGCAGCAGTGCCCAGTGCTAGACAGCATCGAAGGGGCAGGGGGTGGAGTCAGGCAGACGCTGCCGTCCTTCTAGAATTTGGCTTTTTAAATCATGTGTATACACTGCTTAGGTTAAAATAAAAACTGACTTTAGAATTGCCTTTTACAATGTTTTAAAACTGATTTAACTACAGAGGCATTAATGAGATAAGTATGGGGCATGTTCTAACAGTCTGACAAATAATATGAGTGAACAAAAGAAAATCTAGCACTAATCTCTGTAATAGGCTTCTCTTTGAAAGGTTTCAAAGTAATTACACTATAGTCTCCCTAAAACATAAAGAATTTCAAAAATACTTTTCTTTCTGAGCCGCTGCTAAGATATCAGTTAGGTCTCTTTACAAGAAGCATTTCAGTAACTGGAATGCAGACAGACAACAAATACTCCTGCTCTCCAGTGAGGCAGGAGCCATGTGTTGACAGGGAGGACTACTGCGCAGGTCCGTAGGTCAGGCCAGGCTGCCGTATCAGAGGGAATTTCAGAATATACGTCTGAGGGTTGGGTGTGAATGAAGGCAACAGAAGGGATTTAAAATTCTACATACTCAATCACTGCTACTGACTTATAACCAACCAAGCAAATGAAAAAAGTTTAACATGCAAAGAAACATGCAAATTAAAATCAGCTCACTGCCAACATGTATCGCCTCAATTCTACACTGCTGTCAATTATAACAACAGCTTTTCGAGGAAATGCTGCTAATGTAGGTAAGGATGGAAAGGTGTACTCCAATTTTGGAAACACTGTGTGAAAAAATGCATCTGAGAACTAAGGTTATGCAGTGATAAAATATTTACTGGGAGTCCCCTCTGGACAAGGCACTCTGCTCAGAGCCGCACTGCCACCCATTCGTTCCAGGAAGCCCGCTCAGGTGGAAGGCCTCGGTCAGCTGCCTATGACGGCACACATGTGAGGAGCAAGAGCACCGATCACATACATGCCCAGGATTAGGTAAAAATTCAGGAACATCAAACAGCAGTGGAATCCTCATGGTAAGCAGAGCAAAATGCTAAGAAAGGGCAGGAGGAACAGCAGCAGCAGCAACAAAACTGACCCAGAGGGAACATCTTTAGCTCCAGTCCACATCAAAATGAAGCTGCTCAACACAGCTGAACCAGCATTCTCCCATGCTGCACCCAGGGCAGACAGCGCTGCTTGATCCCAAAACACTTCCTGGCTGAGCCCAGAGGCGGCTCGGAATTGCTCTCAAGAAACCAGCAGGACCGCCTCACCCAAAAGAGCAGGGTGTGCTATGCACTGACAATGCTCTGGACAGACACGACCTTCACCCGAGACTGGGACGTGATCACAACCCACGTTCCCACCCCAGCCCTCTGTACTCGGCGACAACTACAGTCCAACCCCTGCATATGATTAAATGTATGTGTGTCTCTCACCTCATCTTGAATGTGCACCGCAGTGGTTCCTAGGCACTGACTGAGATCTCTAATTACAAAGGTAAATCCAGAATTTATTTGCCCTTCTCTGTTTTAATTTAATTTGCCAGAGGCAGGGGGAAAAGACTCTCTGGAAATAACCCATCATGCATTCACAGGCCCTCCTTCCAGTCTCACAATAAAATGGGACATGCGACCTGTTTATTTTATGCTTTACACAACAATTCTGCAGAAGAGTCAGTATCTGCCACCCACCTGACTTACTAGGACAAGGAAAAGACAGTAAATGCTCACTAAGTACAATCTAAACTTATTGTCATTTCTTTAACACTGGAAGTCCCCACTTTTTACGACCCAGTTTTCCTAGAAACCACATCAGGGGGTAACTGTGTGACAATGAGGTAAAGTTCACCTGTCAGACTGACCAAAATTAAAACGATTGACATATGCTGGCTAGGATAGAAAGCTTATACTGTGGAAGGGATTCTACGTGAAATTGGTAAATAGGTTTTGGAAAAAGTAACTTGACAATGTAAAAATTTCAAAAGTGCAAACTCTTCAGCATTTGTACCTCTAGATAAATATCTTGGAAGAGTATTTATACATGCCCACAAAAAGGAACGCATAAGAAAACTCACTGCCATAATACTGAAGTAATACTAAAAATTATTAGTGACCTGATAGTCCGTTGACTGGGGACTGGTTAAATAAACTAAGGCACATCTATTTTATGAGATACTATATAGCAATTTAAAAGAATGAGGTAAAACCAGGGGTATCAATATGGAAAGCTCTCTAAGGCATCATCGAAGGAAAAGAAGTAGACAGAAACTACATATAATAATATTAATTATATTAAAAAATAAAACAAGAATATGCTTTTGTTTTTATATACTTCTGTACACACTAAGGGAGTGTGTGATGAACTCACAGGACCTAGAAGGAGGCAGACCAGTCACACCCATAGTGCCCAAGCGGAGGAGACTCAGGGTGGGGGTGTGGTGTTCGGCAGACATTGGTGTCGCCCGCACTTTAAGATTTTATGTATGTATTTTAGAGAGAGAAGAATATGGAACACTTCACGAATTTGCACGTGATCCTCGCGCAGAGGCCATGCTAATCTCTGCATCATTCCAGTTTTAGTATATGTGCTGCTGAAGCAAGCACTGCCTGCACTTTAATGAGGATGTGTTGATGAGTTATTTGGGGAATTAAATTTAAACGCTTTTTGAAAAGCTCTGCTTTTATTCTCCTGCTATCACTCTGCCTTTTCTTGAGTTCTGGCAACACGCAATGCACTGCCCGCAAACGGCTGCAGGGTTTAAGGACACGTCCCTGTCCGCCCGCCCGGCCTGCTACTCGTCTGCACAGACAGCTCCCGTGCACCACCCCATAGGCCTGCCCCACAGGCTGTGCAAGCAGGAACCGTGACTGGATTTATAATTTTGACAAATATAAAACTGGAGTGCTGAGGAAGTATTTTATCTAAACATGGACTAGAAGACTTGGTTTTTATTTTTATCTTAATATTTTTCTCTATTTTCCAATCTTATAAAATGATGTATGTATTAACTATCCAATGGGGGAAAAATTTAAATCAGTGATCTCAAGAGGAGTGACTCTGACCCCCAGAGACGTTTACCAACTTCTGGAGACATTTTTATTGTCACCGCACGGGAGGAGGGGTTGCTACTAGCACCTAGAGGGTAGAGACCAGGGAGGCTGCTAAATATCCCACAAGGCACGGGACAGCCCCCCACGACAAAGAATTATCTGGCCCAAAATGTCAACAGGGCTGAAGTTGAGAACCCCTACTGTAAATATTGAATAAATCACACATAGGTTGTCATATCCCTATTTATGGTCCATGTCCTTGTTTTGTTTGTTTCTTTGATTACTGAATGGGCTCGTACCTGAACAATGAACTGGTAGATCATGACCAGGCTGACCAGCATGGTGACATTGGCCAACAGGGAGAAGATGGACAGCACTCGAAGGTTCCTGATGAAAACCAGCAGCACCAGGAAGGGCAGGAAGGTGAGCATGTAGAGTCTCGAGTCCATGGTGGGTGTCAGAATCACTGTCTCATTGTTGTGGCAGTCATTGGTGGTTGCATTGGCTGCTTCTATCACCTGGAAGCGGGGGAAGACAAGAAACAGAAAAAGCCTCTCAAATGACAAAGGCCAGTGAACCTCCCACTCGAAGGGGTTCCTGACTAAAGGTTCGGTGTGTGAAAAGGGCCGTGTAGAAGTCTGTGGTTGGTGAACTGTCCTTTGAGATCTTTGTAATTATCACAGCAACTTAATTATTTGAGCTCAGTTTGATCATCTCTTACCTAAAGACAGGATGATGGACAAGACACTGGAGTTTCTCAATGCCCTAGGTCTTCAGATGAAATCAAACAAAAGACCCTGTTCTATGAAGAGAATCTTAATTCTTTTGTTGATTAAAACTGGTTTGGAAAAATGTCCTTAAAAGAAAGTCCACTTATCTCTTGCCATTCTCCCCCACCCCATCTCTCTCTTTCCCTGCCTCCCTTTCCCTCTCCCTGCCCATCTCCCTTAACCAGGGCCATACCTGTTTAAAGTTGTCAGCCAGAAAAACAAAATAGACACAGCAGAATCCCAGCTGCGTGACAATCAGGAAGAAGTCCACAGTGTGCCTGAAGGTGGAGAAGACAGGAATGCAAAAGATCATGTCAATAAAGAGCAGGACTCCCAGAGAAACGGGTGTTTGAACAGTGCTTTTGCCCCAGTCATCACAGACCCTTCCCATCAGGGGACAAGGATGACTGTGCCCTGGTGAGAGGAAAAACCGTGCTAAGTGCCACCGGCCTGGACCTTTGGAGGACAGTGAAGGAGCTGCTGCCTGGTGGTTTCCCAGGTCTTCCTGACTTCTTGTCTGCCCTGCTGCATAAGGTCAGGCAATCCCAAGGCTAGAAGGGCCTGAGCAGAGCACACACACCAGCACAACTGCCCAGCCCCTTGACTCCCCTCTCCTGGTGGCCTGCCTGTCCCATCTCATACCATTTGTTCCAAAGCCACAGGGAACCTTTAGCATAACAGCCCAGCAAGTGTAGGCCCCTTCCAGTCTCTTTCTATAACTTGAATCCAAGAACCAACCTACTCTCACATAAGTACACAGAAATAGATGTAGCCTAACAGACTCCTGGTTAAAGCACTGTTACAACAACAACAGCTGGTAACAACCTATAGGGCCATCAAAAGAAAAATGATTAAATTATAGACCATTCTTAAATGGAAGAGTATACAGCAGGTAAAAAGTGTATGTTAAATCTATATGGGCTAATAGAGAAATGACTAAGACCTTTAAGGGAAAAAATAAGTTTCCAAACAGTATACATAGTATGGTTAATTTACATAAAAAAATTAAGATCATGTCCACATTTATATATACTGATACTCCAAAAGGATACCCATGCAACTGTGAACAGTGTATACACTTTTACTTTTCACTTTATGCCCTTCTATGTTGTTCAAAAATAATTTTTATTACTGTAAGTACACATTAATTTTATTAAAGCAAGGAAGGGACTGAGAAGGTAAGAAAGGGGACAGGGTGAGCCATGGAGAGAAAGGGAAAGAAGGAGAGAAAGGGAGAAGATAGAGGGAGAGAGAAAGAGAAAGAGAGCAGGGGAGAGAGGGAGGAAGAGGGAAGAATTGATCACCAACCAACCAACCAACCAACCAACCATGGTCACTTGGCAATCTGTGATCTCCCGGTCACAGAAAATGATTCTGTTGGAAGAATCACACAAATCTCCACCACAGGAGGAAGCTGGCAATGAGTGAAGGTAAAGTTCTCCCTATGACCACAGAAAGGAATTTTTCTGAAGAATACAGTTTTAAGGTGGTTCAATTAAAACAACAACAAAAAAAAAGGGAGCCTGGCTGGTGTGGCTCAGCGGATTGAGTGCAGGCTATGAACCAAAGGATTGATCACTGTTCGATTCCCAGTCAGGACACATGCCTGGGTTGCAGGCCAGGTCCCCAGTGGGGGACACATGAGAGACAACCACACATTGATGTTTCTCTCCCTCTCTTTCTCCTTCCCTTCTCCTCTCTCTAAAAAAATAAATAAAATCTTTTTTTTTTTTTTAAAAAAAGGACTCAACCCTTAATGGTATCAATTCTCTACATCCAAATGTACTGTTTCCTCAAACAGAAAGCAAAACGTAGAATGTTTCCCATCAGGCATCTGATAAGTGAGCATGAGGAGAAATTCCCTGATGGCCCCACCCCTCCACTGAAATGTCTCTTTTCCTACTGAACCCATTTGCTCTAGCTCACCTCGCCTCCTCTTTGAAGTCTTCCTTCTCCTGCCTGGCACCCTGCCCATAAAGCACCTATCACATGCACCTCTCATCTGCCACAGTGTACAAGAGAATCTTGAAAGTTTCTCCCCTCTGAGTGCCTAGGATGCATTCATAGTTCAGGACACTCATCCTCCTGGTTTATTCTATTCCTGATCTCTTGTTCACAAGATTCTTATGCACCTTTCTCCTTAGAAAAACTACAAGCTCCTGGAGCACGGGGACCACATAATTCACCCCAGAGAATCCCTCCTCCATAGACCTACAATTGTTTGTACCACTTATGAGAGGGTGCTTTTATATATATATATATATATATATATATATATATATATATATATATATATATTTGTTCAACAATGAGGGAATTAAATATAATCCCTGCTTATAGACTGTAATAGCTGCAACGACCTATAGAGATCTTTTGGGCCAACGAGGAAACTAAGGCCCAGAGAAGGGAGGGGTCACACGGCCCAAGGTCATTAAGATTACTGCTGGAGGCTGAACTGGAACTCAAGTTTACCAACCCAAATGATGGTCTTCCCACTATTTACACTGTCTCCCACATCTCACCCCCTATCTGGAGGCTACAGTCACAATGAGAGAGGAAACCAGTTACCTTCCCCAGTGTGCGTGGTTCCGGAGCCAGGAGACAGGGCTGGATTCCAATCCGTACATCACTGTCTCCCCATAGTCCACAAAGGGCTTGTTCAATCTCAGAGGAGGAGAAGGAGAGAGGAAGAGTGGAGTGTGTGAGTTAGACAAAGATAGCACAAAGGTAGCTCACTGAGACCTGGGCTGTTCCCCATCTGTCACCCTGGAGATATCACCGAATCCTGGATCAAATGCTTTCAAGGATCAGAAGTGTCAAGTCAATGGGACAGTTACTTTCATTATAGTTAACAACCACCTGGTAGAACCATTTGAACAGGTAAATACTGTATTACGTAGCATATAAAAATATAATGTGCTCTCTGTCCACCAGATGTAAGTAAATTTGACAGATGACACATGATGAAAAAGAAAACAAAAATTAACAGGGCAATGTTAATCAGCAACAAAATTTAGCTAGCATTAAAAATTCAGGCTGATCTGTGTAAGTGCTCACTTTTAAGTAATGAAACCTAAAAGGACAATCTGTCACTCAAGAGGCAGCTCAGAGGGCTCTCACCTGCGGCAGAAGTGGTGAGCACATTTCACCAGGATACCCATGCAGTGCACGGCCACGATGCCTATCAACAGCAAGCTGAGGGGACCCATCTGGGACAGGTGTCATGGGCAAGAGAGGGAGAGACACGCAGGAAGAATTAGGAGCGAGCCAACAGGGACCGCATTTGCTAAAGATCAGAGCGCTACACTACGATACTAAGGCGCTTCCCAGTGACGGAGCCTCTGGCCCAGCATCAGAGACAGAAATGTGACTGTGGAGACCAGCTCAGTGAGGCAGGCATTGTCCAAACCTCTGCCTGCCTTCCAGAGAGTTAATCTAATGGACAATGACACGAGATAAGGCTGTTCTAAGACCACTGCCAGTAACAGAACAGCAGGCTCCTGTGACTGTTTGGGAAGAGGAGATGGGCTAAGAGGTGTGGGACAGGGCCAAAATTCTGTTAGGAGCAATACCAGATCAAAAGACAGCCCCTAGCTAAGAAAAATCCCCACCTCTGAGCTATCTCTAACTCTAACAAAAATCAGAATGGCTTTGGACAGGCAGTCTACAGGAGGTAACTCATAAAAGAAAAATATTCCTAGACTTGGCCACCTAGAGATAGGGTACGGAAGGACTGTGTAGAAAATGGATGGACTTCTGTTACTAATTCTTCAGTTAACATTATTGGTAGGAACTGCCTGAGACATTTTAAGCACATCCTCCCGATCAGAAAGTAAGTTCCATGAGAGCAGGAACCTCTTTTTCATTCACTGATAGTATCCTAAGAGCCTAGAACACTGCCTGGCACACAAAAGGCCCTCAATAAATATGTTTAGATAAGTGAACATCTGAATTTTTATTTTTCTCAGCTGATTTTTAAAAAAGCTTCCCATTTACAATGTTTTCAATGAAGTAAAAAAAAATTAAATCCACTACCTTAATTTGTCATGAAACTTCCCCCCACTGATGCAAGCCCTTACCAAAATGCCCGCATTTTTCACCGCCAGGGGCAGCCCCAGGAGTCCTGTGCCAATGTTGCCTTTTAACAAGTGGACCAAGGTCTGGAACCACCTGCAGTGAGAAGAAGGTAGATGAGGGCACGTTAACAACAATGGGAGCTAGCACTGATTAAGACTTAGCACAGTGCTAAGTGCCTTCATGTCTGATCTCATTCAGTCTCCACAACAACCCTGAGTTGTGGATTAACTTCATTGTATGGATGAAAAAGCAACTCACTCAAGGTCACACACCTGGTAAAGAGTCAAATCAAGATCCAAACCCGGGCGGTCTGATCTCCAAGCTCACTCTAAGTTCCGCTCCCGCTGGCATCTCTGAGAATCCCCTTTCTTGGAGATTAGATCAGAGGGGTGCTAGGACTCTCTCTAGGCACTCTGTCCTCTCCTAGTGTGTCAGGGTCTGGTTTTCACTGCAGACCTGTCCACGAGGAAGAATTGGATCCCATACAATAACAGAAGATGACAAGCTTGACTGGGAAGGATAGATAGGAGTGCCAGAGAACAGGGGAAATAAAAAGGAGAAGCCCAAAACCCTTAACAGAAATTTAATGGAGAGAATTTTCATGCTTATGTGAATTCCCCTTGTGCATATGTTAAGCTCAATTTTCTCCTGTTTGAAAAAAAAGAAAGTTAGTTTTATGGAAAGTGAAGAGAATAAAAGTCATGCAGCACCTCAACAGGCCAAATGTCCCTAGCACAGTTTGCCTAAAAAAAAAAAAGTCAAATGCCATAGAGTCCTAGGATTGGAGCCCTCTTCAGTCACCTAGCTGGTCCTTCTGCCTTGAAGTCAGATTTTCCCCTCACCTATTAGACAAACTGTCCCCTCAAGGTGTAACTGAAAAGCCTCTCACACTTCCTCGTTTACTTTTTCACTGGGCAAATTCGTATCCTGTGTAAAACGTTGTATTAATGCAGTGGTGGAAATAAGAAAGAACCAGGTAAGGACCTCAGTCTCTAGAAACGAACAATGTCTCAAGGTAGAAAGATCCCTATCTGAAGAAGAGCCAGGAACAAAGTCCAGGAAGGAGAGGCAGGTGAGGGCTCAGAAGGGAGAGACCTGAGCAGAGCTCAGCAAGACAGGCAGGGCTTCTAAATGTGCTGATGAGGAAGAAAGACCTCGGAACATGAGCCCAGAGAGAAATGTGGGACACTGCCACAGAAGGGTGTGTCAGTTTCATGGCCACTCTGGTGGGGGTGAGGATGGGCCGAGAATTTCTATTTTTTCCCTAGGGAATGGGAAGACCTCAAAGGACTGACAGCAGAGGAATGGCCTCATCTTCAGCATTTTCTATTCTTTGTGACTTCCAGAACAATACGGACCAGGTCATATATGGTATGCTTTCACCCAAATCACAGACTGACTCAAGATTTCACCCCTGGCATTGTCTTACAATTCTTCTGCACAAATAACCTAAATCCCTTCTAAATGATGCTTAAGCACACTTCTTCAAATTTGCAATTCAGGAGAAACAGAAAGCAAATCACATGTTATTTGGCCATATCAAACCCATCTTTACCCTCTGGGAAGAAATTTTACTTTTGGTAACCTTTCTCTCCTTCTACCTCCAGAAGAAAACCTCTCAAATTTCCTACTGTCCCCAAGTTTTTCAGGAAAAATCAAGGAAACTGCTTTGAGTCTAAAAACAAGAAGCTGAGTATTTTTCTGGACTATTCTGAGGAAAGAGCTTAAGGACCAGACCGCAAGGGTCCAGCAGTGACTCCTTCATTATCAGCACCAGTGACCAGGAGATTATGGGCAGGATGATGAGCCAATCAAATTTCTGTCTTAGCAAGGGTAAGCACTGTACCAAACCAACCTGCCTCCCAGAGCCCTTCCAGATCCCTCCCCTAAATGCCTGAGCTGGATTTCATGGAAGATAAAGTCTCCCTAGCCCTGGCTCTGCCACTAACTCCAAATGACAATTACCTCCCCTTCTCTGGGCCTATTGTCTCACCTGTAGAGTGAGGGGACTGGACTACAACGACAACAAATTCTTCAAGGTCCCTTCAGCTCTGAAACACCAGGATTCAATGCAATTGACCAAAATTACTCTTTTTTACTCGATGGCCCCAAGCTGGAATTACCCAAAATCATGAGTATCACTAAATCAACTCTAGGGACTGCAAAGTTTTAACTATGGGGAGGGCAAGGGAGTGGAATGAGAAGGTAAATAAGCCTTGCAAATCTTTGTGGGGTTGACTACTAGTTATAGCCCAATGTGAAAAAAAGAGATATTCAGAACAGCTAACAGGTGTGCATCAGCTTCAATACACGTAAAACCAATGAGCCACCATTCTGAAGTTGCTAGCTGGTTGGTGTTGAACTTCAGAAACATCCCTTTAAAAATGAAAATCTAGACCATAGGGAAGCATGGCATAGACAAATTAATGCCCAAGAACAAGGAGCAAAAACTGGAAAGGAAACTATAAAGGGAAGCTTGCAAGAAACATTTCACAATAACAACTGTGACTTCTAAAGGGAAGCTACCACACATCATTGGCTGCATTTGGAGCTCCTTCTGCCTGGGGAGAGCCAACTAGGTAGAAAAGATTGGGAGAAAAGAGGATCCTCACTGCTCTCAGGTGTGCTCTAAGCAATCCATCAGCTAACCATGCAAGCAAATGGGGGAATCTATGAAAGCATTCCACATAATAAATAAACCACAGAGACGTAAGATTTACGAGCAGAAATCAGCTAGTGGTACAGAGTGGCAGGTAATGTGAACAGTCCAGATCCTCTAGTTCTATCCCCATGCACCTGACAAAGTACCCTACACCAGGACAGAGTGCAACCAGAGAAGGCTTCACCAAGAGAAGCTTCCATGGTCCCCTTGGGCAGTCACAGGGGACAGAATAAATTAGGTAACAAAGAATCCCTGAGTAAGTCATACCCAACCCACAAGGGAACACAACAAGGGTGATAGCGAAGCTTGAGGAATAAACAGAAGGACTGCAAAGGATGGGGTATTAAGATCCCAAGGAAAGGTCAGGGGTCTGCTGAGATTGGGGATCTAATCAGACAACTCACCAGAATGGAAAACACTCCTCTGAATCTTCTATTTGAGTGGAGAGCTCTCCTCCTCAAGTCTCCATTTGAGTGGAGAGCACCAAATAGTAAGCACAGCTTCACAGCGAGATCCTCAATGTTATCTTACATTTGGGGAAATTGAGGCCCAGACTCAGCACAGATGAGCCTTGGGATTCAAGATTCCAGGGATGAAACATAACACCTTCTTAGGGAATACAAAGCAGATCTCCTCTATCAACCCCTCGATTTTTTTAAGTGCAGGAAAAGTTATTCCTCCCTCTTCCCACTTCTTCAGCCAAATAAACTGGCTATTTGGTGACAGGAACAGAAGTCTGGGAGAGATTTTGCGAAGGAAGCTCCAGTTGGGTTCAAAGTATTTGAGGTTCCGGCACAGATGACCTGTGGTTCTAAATTAAGAGAATGTTCCTCTATAGGTTTTTCTTATGTTCATGCTCTTACTCGGCATGACTTGGTCCAGCCTTCTAGAACCAACACAGTTTAAATGAACAAAGAATAAGAAACAGACTGTAGAGTGGCAGGCAAGGAGCTCAAATCTCTGCACTGTTAATCACCCAACCTCTTTATATCTTATTTTAATCTGTAAAGTGGGGGAATTAGTCAAATGGAGAGCAAAAATAACTCCAAGGGTCCTGACTGGTGTGGCTCAGTTGGTTGGGCATTGTCCAGGAAAGCAAAAAGGTCACTGGTTCGATTCCAGTCGAACCATGTGCCTGGGAGGTGGGTTCAGTCCCTGGTAGGGGCAGCCAATAGACGTTTCTCTCTCACATCAATGTTTCTTTCCCTCTCTTTCTCCGAACTCCCTCCCCCTTTCTAAAAGTAAATCAATAAAATCTTTAAAAAAATAACTCCAAGGGAGACTATGTTACTGATACAGAACTTAGGGACTTGAAGGAGGGTAGAAACAGCTACTCACGTTGTGTTGCTGCTTTCCCCAAATCGCTGGTAGGAACTCGGGGAAGAGAAGTTGTTCAGGCCTTCGGATGGGCTCTCCTCTGGGCTGACATCAGTGGAGCTGTAGTCAGGGTAGTCCTCGTTCCGAAGTCTCTGCGTGGACATGGTAGCTGTGGGGACAGGGTCAGTGCTAAGACCTCCAGGGGCTGGGGCCTTTAGCTCCAAGCCCACAGTGGGCCCTGGGGCAGAGGCAGCCATTGCCTCAGTAGCTCAAAGGTGACTGTACTATGGATTAAGTACAATGTGAGAGCTTATATTTATGAAAACAGAAAAGGTGCAAAGTTCACTTGGCCAGGCTGTGCTGAGTCAGCTCCTACCTCCCAACCTTCCCAGTTGGTGCCACACTCATTTTTTTCTAGATCTCCTGGACAGAGCAGAGGTGATGCATTCTTGGGACGGGTGGGGGAATGTATAAACACTTGCAGGAAGACTGTTCCGTAGGTTGGCATTAACAATCCCTGACTTGGAGCTAATTTCTTGGACCTTGAACAGTTAAATTATATCTACTTCTATCTTTCCCAAGAACAAGCTCTCAGAAGACAGGAACTTGAATCTTCTTAACTGTATCCTATTTTTCTTCTGCACTAGTTAGAGAAATAACTTGCTGCATTCAAGAAATACCTTCCAGATCATCCAGTTCTGCTCGAATTCCCCAGCAGATCCCACAGCCACATATGACTTTCTCTTTATCTCTGCCGTGACCTCTGGCCTCTCCTGTACTCTTAAGAGCTCAACAGTGACTCTCATCCCCTGACCCTGGGCTTCTTTTCTTGCAACCAAGCCTGACTGTTGAGAAATGGCAGCTGAAAGAACAGAGGAAGACCAGACACGTATGAGGTATTCACCACTGGTTCTTGTCTCAACAGCTCCCTTCCATGACCTCTCTTCCTTTTTATTTTCACAGATTTGCCAATTTTTAAAAGATGGTGAAAGAAGAAGCCCTTCCTGTCATGTGCTGGGGAAGGATGGTGAGGGTGGTATCCCTCAGATAGACTTTCTCAGTAACAGTACTACAGAAGGGAGAATGACTTCTTTAAGACACACAATAAAGATCCATTTTGGGAGTTGTATAGGCCCTCAGAATCCTAGAGATTGTTGCTAAAAAGAGCCTTCAGAAGTCACTTCAACTGCTCGTTTTACAGGGGAAGAATCAAGCCCCCGAAAGATGAAGGGGCCCGCTCTGCTCCATTCAGGTAGCAGCAAAGCAGTAAACAGACCTCCTGACGCTGCCTGAATCTGAAAACATATACTGAATATGGTGCCAGCAACAGTGAGGCAACACTGTAATGAAAAGAGACTCACTTTCTGCCCTCCAAGAATCTGCAATCAAGTGAGGAAAAATGTACATGAACATTAAAAATCACAAACAAAAATCTCTCTGACACGTACCAGACTAGCACAACTGTCTGCTTCCAAGGGGCTCTCCCCACAGCGTAAGGCTGGCTGCCCACTCTGCGTCTGACATGCTATCTCAGAGACCTGTGAGGAGACAGACCTCCCACAGCCATCGCAACATGCCATCCACCGACACCCGACACCCAACACTAGCTGTCAGAGAGGACAGCTCTGTGCCGAGCGCTCCCACAGGTCTGGTCCCAGGGGACTTTTCAGAAACTGCCCCCACCCTGGCACCTGAGTGATCCAGGGTGACCTTGTTTTCTCCCACCGGTTATAATGGAGATGGGACCCCATGTCATCTCACAAGGAAAGTACTTGGTAGAAAGTCAGCAAAGGGCTTGGAAGTCCCAGAGAAGATCCTGCCCAGCTTCTCCGCTAAGTACCTAAGAAGGTATTAATCACTCACATGCTGGAGGAATTCAAGAAAGTCAGCTAGCTCTGGGACAGTTAAACTCCTGAAGGGGCCAAGGAAAAAAATTAAGTAGTTGAAAGCTACCATTCAGGCAAAAGTTAATAAGCTAGTTTATATGTAACTTAGAAGACCTAGGTTCTAAAGCTGCCTTTACCACCAGTTTGCTTAGTAACCCGAACAATTCTCTTTATATGTCTAGGGTCTTTGTTCCAAACATGCAAAAGGGGGAGGGAGTGAACTAAAATCTCTCTCAGCAACTCTCTAGCTCTAATATTCCAGGAATCAATGAATGTAATTATTTATGCAAACAACAGCTAATTTCTAGTCTCTTCCAACATACTGAAAGTGTCTGAGGAATAGAGCCTTCCAGGTGAATCCTGCACATTACTGAGGAAGAAGGGGCCACATACAGGGACTGACAAGCTCCCCAATCCCTCCCCATTAGCCAAGAAAGCACTCTGTTGCTCAGTTGGTACAGATGCTCAATTCATTTCAAACACTGTAAAGATGCCTCTTTATGTTGTATATAAAAGCTGAAGTTGCCCACAGCAGATTATTGCTAAAAACAAAAACTGCTCAAAGAGAAGCTGACATCTACAGATCTAAAGTCCAAGAAACAACGGCAGGATGTGGGAGATGTGGCTTGGCAACTCTGAATGTTGAAAAGGAAAAAAAAAATGCTACATAAGGGTTTCAGTTGATAAGTGTAACAGAATTCAATGATATAATAATAGATGCCAGAAAGGCCAGTGCAATCCTAGGCTACACTAGGACAAGAGACCCCAGGTAGACAGCACATATCACTGGGCAGTTCTGCGACTCACAGTGTTCTGTTAGTATCACACTACAAAGGCAATGATGGCAAACTATGGTACAACCAGGGGTCAGCACCAGGATCAGGAAAGGGATGGACGCCAACTAAATAAAGGAATGGTTGGAAGCACTGAGAAGGCTCAGAGTGGAGACCTGGCAACTTGGGAGGTATAAAAGCTGCCTTTAATCTCTGTCCTAGGGATAAGACTTGTTCTGTGGGGCTTCAAAGATCAGTCAGAAGTAGGATCAGTAGGTGGAATGTAAAGGGAGGCAGGTCTTTGGCTAGACACAAGGAAGAACCTTCTATCAAAAGGAGTTGTCCAGATGGAATGGTTGGCTCTGGGAGATGATGTGTTCCCCATCCCTGGAAAAGGACAAGCAGAAACCCTTCTCAGAGCTGTTAAGTAGGGATTCAAGAACAATAGAGGGTGGGGGGGACTTCCAGCCAAGATGGAGGCGTAGGTGGACACACTGTACCTCCTCTCACAACCAAAATTAAGGACAACAAAGATTTAGAAACAAGAAAACAACCAGAACTGATAGAAAATTGAACTGTGCAGAAGTCCAACAACCATTCATCCAGACCAGTAAGAGGGACAAAGTCCTGGTAGGAAAAAGTGGAGGTTGGCGGACCTGGGCATGCAGGCAGCAGCAGCTGGCAGATCCCAGGCATGCAGGCGGTGGCTAGCAGACCCCAGGCGCACAGGCAGCAGCTAGTGGACCCCAGGCATGGGATGGCAATTGTGCAGACCCAGTGAGGATGTGCAAGAAGGCTGGCTAACCAGGTGGTCCCACATTCGCGCACAGATAATCCAGGCGAAGGGGAAGCGGTGGAAGGGACTGGAATTCAAGAGAGAGCGGAGCAAGCGCCATTGTTCCCTCTTGGACCCCGCCCCCACATACAGTGTCACTACCCAGCGACTGGGCTGCCCCGCCCTGGGGAACACCTAAGGCTCCACCCCTCACTACATAACAGCCACGACCAGACAAAAAAAAAACCAAAAACCAAAAAACAAAACAAACAAAAAATGGCTCAAATGGGAGAACAGATCAAAGACCCAGAGCCAACTCATCTAAGTGACAAAGAAATAGCCAGCCTATCAGATGCATAGTTCAAAGCCCTGGTGATCAGGATGCTCACAGAATTAGTTGATTTCGCTCACAAATTAGATGAAAAAATGAAGGCTACAATAAGTGAAATAAAGGAAAATGCACAGGGAACCAATAGAGATGGGGGGAAAACTGGAACTCAAATCAATGGAGTGAACCAGAGGAAGAAACAACCAAGCAGAAATGAATGAAGAAACAAGAATTCAAAAAAATGAGGAGAGGCTTGGGAACCTCCAGGACATCTTTAAACGTCCCAACATCCGAATTATAGGGGTACCAGAAGGGGAAGAGGAAGAACAACAACTGGGAAACTATTTGAACAAATAATAAAGGGGAACTTCCCCAATCTGGCGAAGGAAATAGACTTCCAGGAAGTCCAGGAAGCTCAGAGAGTTCCAAAGAAATTGGACCCAAGGAGGAACACACCAAGGCACATAATAATTACATTAGCCAAGATTAAAATGAAGGAGAGAATTCTAGAAGCAGCAAGGGATAAGGGCACAGTCACCTACAAAAGAGTTTCTATCAGACTGTCAGCTGATTTCTCAAAAGAGACCTTCCAGGCAAGAAGGGGCTGGAAAGAAGTATTGCAAGTCATGAAAGTCAAGGACGTACATCTAAGATTGCTCTATCCAGCAAAGCTGTCATTTAGAATGGTAGGGCAGATAAAGTGCTTCTCAGATAAGGTCAAGTTAAAGGAGTTCATCATCACCAAGCCCTTATTATATGAAATGTTAAAGGGACTTATCTAAGAAAAAGATAAAAAATAGGACAGTAAAAAGATAGCAAACTCACAGATATTAACAACCACACCTAAAACAAAAGCCCTTATTATATGAAATGTTAAAGGGACTTATCTAAGAAAAAGAAGATAAAAAATAGGACAGTAAAAAGATAGCAAACTCACAGATATTAACAACCACACCTAAAACAAAAGCCCTTATTATATGAAATGTTAAAGGGACTTATCTAAGAAAAAGAAGATAAAAAATAGGACAGTAAAAAGATAGCAAACTCACAGATATTAACAACCACACCTAAAACAAAAGCAAACTAAGCAAACAACTGAAACAGGAACAGAAACGCAGAAATGGAGATCACATGGAGGGTTAGCAACAGGGGAGTGGGAGGAGAAAGGGGGAAAAGGTACAGAGAATAAGTAGCATAGACGGCAGGTAGAAAATAGACAGGGGGAGGGCAAGAATAGTGTGGGAAAAGTAGAAGCTAAAAAACTTATGACATATGGACATGAACTAAAGGGGGGGAATGTGGGTGGGAGGGGGTGTGCAGGGTGGAGGGGAATGATGGGGGAGAAATGGGACAACTGTAATAGCATAATCAATAAAATATATTTTAAAAAATAGGGGGTGGAAATGGAAGGGAGCTGGGGAGGGCTGGGGCGGAGGGACGGGATGGGAGTAGAAAACAGAAGACTGTATAAGAACAATAATTAAAATAAAATTTAATTAAAAAAAAAATAGAGGGTGGGTACAGTCACTCCCTAAAGTTCCTTCTGGCAACTAAGTCTTCCTCCTCTTGCTTTCTAGCTGTCCCCACCGAGTGCTAGCCTTCAAGGTCATGCTGCCCCTGGCCTCCCTGTGATGAAAACTGGTTTCCAAGTCTACTGCTGCAATTGCCCATTCCTGCCATGTGGAAAGGTTTTTTCATTTGTGCTTTCAAGGTGGTTGTTGTTGTTGTTCTTCTTATTATTATTATTACATTTGATTTGCATATAGGAGGAAATTGATAATATACCTTAGGATAACAGAAATAATAATTATAGCAATTTTTTAAAATTGTATTGATTTCAGAGAGACAGGAAGGGAGGGAAGGAGAAAGAGCGAGATAAAGAGTGAAAGATTTGTTGTTCCACTTATTTATGCATTCATTGGTTGATTCTTGTATGTGCCCTCACCAAGGATCAAATCTGCAAACTTGACATATAAGACAATCTCTAACCAACTGAGCTACCCTGCCAGGGCTAAAAAACATTTTTATAACATGTTTTACAAATTGCAAAGCACTCTCACATATACAATCTTATTAATTTTACTTCTTTTTTATTGACTGCATTGAGGTGATACTGGTTTATAAAACCATACGGGTTTCAAGCATACAACTCCATACCACATCATCTGCATACTGCATCATGCACTCACCACCCAAAGTCAAGTCCCTTTGCTTCACTGGTGAGATGTGGGGCTTGCTTGCTTGCTTGCTTTCTTTCCAAATAACTAGCTAAAATGATTTCATATGAATAGGTCTTAATTTCTGAGTCATATCCCTGGGTGTTGAACTAGGTGAACAGGATCATTTTATGGTTCCTACCATACAAATGACACTGTCACTAGCAGCATGTGGACATGACTGTCTCTGCATAATCCTGCCAATGTTGGGTTTTATCACTTTTATTTTTGCTCTTTTAGATGGAGGGGTGGCTCCTTACACTTGTTTGTTTGTTTGTTTTTTACATCTCCTTAATTTCCGTGAAGACCACTGATAATAAAAACTTTAAGAGTATCTTTCCCCCACCTATAGGATTCATACTTTTGAAAACCCTAAATGCACTTTAGAAAATACTAAAATGTTCTTAAGATGGCTACTTAAGAATTTACTCATTGGATTCTACTCCAAATTCAGAACAATAAACAAGGTCACTTCCAAGAAGGAGAGAGAATCCATTTATACCTGTTAGTAGGTCTCTTTCAGGGTACATGGGAGGGTCAGGGAGGAGAAAGAAGAGGAGGGAGGAACAGGTAATACCAAAGTGTTAGTTAGCCTTACTGCCAAAAGCTAAACAATACTTTTAAGGAAGGCTTGTAAACACATAGAAAATTATCCTCTAAAAATTAGCAGAATTAATAAGTTCAGCAAAGTTGCAGACACAAGGTCAATATACAAAAAAATCAGTTGCACGTCTATTCATTTGCAAAGAACAATCTTAAAATTAAATTGAAAAAAGTTCTGTTTACTATAGCATCAAAGAGAATGAAACACTTAGGAAGAAATTGAGCCAAGTAGGTGTAAGATTTTTACATGAAAACTACAAAACATTATCAAAAGAAATTAAAGACCTAAATAAATGAAAAATAAAATCCCAGTATTCATGGATCAGAAGATTTAATATTGTTAAGATCTAAATTGATCTACAGATTCAATGGAATCTCTATCAAAATCCCAGTTGCCTTTTTACAGAAATTGACAAAGTGATTCTGAAATTCACATGGTAATTCAAGAAGCCCATATTAACCAAAACAATTTTGGAAAAGAAGACAAAGTTGGAAGACTTTCCAATTTCAAAACTTGGTACAAAGCTATAGTAACCAAGACAATACAGTACTGGCACAAGGACAGACATTATTGATCAGCTGAAATAGAATTGAGAGTCTCACATCTACAGTCTTTTGGCAAGGGTGCCAAGACAGTTCAATGGGGAAAGAATAGCCCTTTCAACATCGGGTCCTGGGACAACTGAATATTGACATGCAAAAGAGTGAATTGGAACTCTACCACACATCATATGCAAAAATTAAATCAGAATGGATCAAAGACCTACCTGTAGGACCTAAAACTATAAAAGTCTTAGAAGAAAACATAGGCATAAATCTTCATGACACTGGATTAAGCAATGGATTCTTACATATGACAGCAAAAGCAAAAAAAAAAAAAGATAAATTAGATATCAAAGTTAAACAGGAAAGTGCATACAAGTGCATACTTTCTTGTTTATGTCTCAAAGGACACCATCAAAAAAGTGAAAGATAAGCCACAGAATGCAAGAAAATTTCTGCAAATCATATTTTTGATTAAGACTGGTATCCAGAACATATAAAGAACTATTATAACTCAATAATAGACAACCCAAATAAAAATGGACAAAGAATCTGAATAGATATTTCACCAAATATATGAAAATAGAAAATCATCACATGAAAAGATATTCAACATCATTAGCCGCCAGGTAAATGCAAATCAGAAGCCACAATGAGATGCCACTTCACACCCATCAGGATGGCTACAATAAAGGCAGATTACAAGCACTGGCAAGGATGTGGCAAAATTGGAACCCTCTTATCCTGTTGGTGGGAATGTAAAGTGGTGCAGTCGTCTGGAAAACATGTGGCAGTTCCTCAAAAGCCTACACATATTCACCACATGACCCAGCAATTCCATTCCCAAGTACATATTAAAATGAAAACAAATGTCCACAGAAAAACTTGTATACAAATGTTCATAGCAGCATTATCCCCAATAGTCAAAAATGGAAATAACCTGATAAATGGAAATATTGTACATCCACACAATAGAATATTACTCAACAACAAAAAGAGATGAAATACTGACACATGCTACAACATGGATGAGCCTTGAAGAGATTATTCTAACCAAAGTCAACCACAGTGGACCATATATTGTATGATTTTGTTCATGTGGAAGTCTAGAGTGGGGAATCAGACAGAAAGAAGATTAGTAGTTGCCCAGAGTTTGGGGTAGGGAGTTGGGAGTGATTGAGGGGTGATGGTTAAGGAGACAATTTCTAAAAGTGAGTATGATTTTGGTTACACAACTCTGTGAATATACTGAAAGCCATTGAATTGTACACTTCAAATGGTTCAACTGTATTCTATTATATCTGAACTGTATTGAGATATGTGAATTATATCTCAATACAACTGCTAAAAAAAAATCTCAAACAGATTTCCGGGCCCAATCTGACTCAACCTGAGCATTTTATTTTTAATGAGCCAGATCATCTTGGTCACAAGTAGATTTATACAAAGCACATAAAAACAACTATGTCTTATCATCATATCCATCATCATGATGGATACATTTAAACAGAATAAATTAAATAGATTAGATAGATTTATATAAGCACTTAAAAACAACTATGTCTCATCATCATATCCATCATCATGATGGATATACCCCACACCACACCTCCTACCATAGTTCATGGGTTGGTGCCATATGCAGACTAAAGATGCCTGCCATCCATGACTCTGGGTTGGTCTTTGCAACCCAGAGGGGTAGCAAATTCTCTAGATGCATTTTCTCTTCTCTCTTCCTAGAATTCAAAGACATGAACAAGGACACAGACTGTGCTGCTATGTAGTAATCCACAGGGAGAAAAGTGAAAATTTCTGACTGCTACATGATTTATTTTTATTTTTTAAAAGATTTTTCTTTTTAATTGTATGTTATTGATTATGCTATTAAGTTGTTCTGATTTTTCTCCCTTTGCTCTCCTCCACCCAGCACCTCCCACTCCCTCAGGCAATCCTCCCACCATTGTTCAGGTCCACCGGTCAGGTTTATAAATTCTTTGGCTACTCCATTTCCTATACTGTACTTTACATCCCCATGGCTATTCTGTAACTATCTATTTGTACTTCTTAATCCCCTCACCTCTTCACCCATTCTCCCACATCCCTCTCCTATCATCTGGCAACCATCAAAACTCTCTCTATATCCATGATTCTGTTTGTTCTTCTTGGTTGCTTAGTTTGTTTTTCAGATTCAATTGTTGATAGATATGTATTTTTTTTTGCCATTTTATTGTTCAGAGTTTTGATCTTCTTTTTCTTAAGTAAGTCCCTTTAATGTTTCATATAATAATGGTTTGCTGATGACAAACTCCTTTAGTTTTTTCTTGTCTGGGAAGATCTTTTTCTGCCCTTTGATTTTAAATGATAGCTTTGCTGGTTAGAGCAATTGTGGCTATAGGTCTCTGCTTTTCATGCCTTTGAATATTTCTTGCCAATACTTCTAGCCTGCAAACTTTCTTTTGAGAAATCAGCTGATAGTCTTATGGCAACTCCCCTGTAACTAACTAACTTCCTTTCTTTTGCTGCTTTTAAGATCCTCTCTTTATCTTTTACCTTTGTCATTGTAATTCTGATGTGTCTTGGAGTGGGCCTCTTTGCCACATGATTTATTTTTAAGAGCATCAGACTCCATCTAACCTATGACAGAAGTACATTCCGTAAACCGAGACTCCTGCCTGAAAGAGGCTGGTGTGAGGGAAGCCACTAAACAGCTGCTGAGCTCAACAGGCTCTGTACAGAAGGAGCTGACTAGGCAAACACACTCACTTTTTACCCACAGTCCGAAAAATCACTAAGCGTTAAGACAGGTGTGATTTACAGAAGACAGCTCCAGCTTCCCATTTAGAAATGAGAAAACCAAAACCCCAGCTGGATAAAGATTTGGGAATCCAGCATACCAGATTCCCAGTCCAGTGTTTTTCTACCATACCATAAATGACCTACCCTCTCCAAAATCTCCCTCAGAACAAAAACTAGACAGGATTGGGTGTGCTGAGGGAATTCTGCATAATAAAAAGTGTGCAAGTCCAGAGCTTAGTTCAGTGACCTTGAGCAAATTAATCTCCCTTTGCCTCAGTTTCCTCATCTGAAAAATGTTATTAACAATACCTACATAACAATACTGTTACAAAGATAGAAAGAAAAGATGTGATATGTTGCTTGGTCCCTAATGGATCCTCATTAATGGTAGCAATTGTAATGATTACTGCAGAGAAGTTCAAGGAGAGGAAGTCAGAAAGTTCACTTTATAAATTAAGCGCTGCCATACTTCCTCCATTCCATCACTCTGGAGTGCTGAGCCAGGTCCCCAACATGAGAATGGGGATCTATGTGCCGCAAGCATCCTACGAACCCAGGCAGACAGATTTGTGAATTTCATGGAAAAGGGAAGCACAGAGGAATCTTTACTACTAGAGAGGGTCATTGAGAACTGGCCCTGGGTATCAAGGCTTCCAAGGGAAATGTTTGGGAAATAAAAGAAGAGACTGCACCAAATGCAGCATCATGTGGCTTCCCTTTTGGTATACTCACAAGGTCCCATCCACCAGGTCCCACACCATTCAACACAGGCTGGATTTGTGTGCTCAGACCCAGCCAGTGAGGCCTGGCGGAAGGAAGAAGACCCAGGATTCCTCTCAGGCCCAGACTGAGGGAAACAGACTCAGTATGAGTTTCCTCTATTTGACAAAGAGAAAAGCTAGGTATTAGTGGTTAGTCAGTCACCCACTTCTGGAAGGTGTTATCAGGACCAGGCTACCAAAAGTAGACCCCAAAGCCCTGGCTGGTGTGGCTCAGTTAGCTGAAGCATCACTCCATACACTGAAAGGTCGCAGGTTCAATTCCTGGTCAGGGCAACCTGGGTTGCGGGTTTGATCCCAGGTCAGGGCATGTATAAAGGCAACCAATCAATGTTTCTCTCTCACATCAATGTTTCTCTGTCTGTCTCTCCCTCCCTCCCTCCTTCCCTAACTTTCTCCCTCTCTTCGCCTCTCTCTAAAATCAATGAGCATGTCCTCAGGTGAGGACTAAAAAAAAATTCCAAAAGTAGGCCCCAAAGTCTATTGACTCAACCCAGTTCCATGATCTTGCTTCAGGTCAAGGCAGGAAGAAGAAATGTATTAACAGCAATGACTCTTCAGCATCTGACCCTTGAAGACGTAAGAATTTAAAGAAGAGAACTCACTGGCAGGAAAAGGGGTATTAAAAAGAAAAACAAAAAAGCAGGAGTACTTAACATGAGAACAGCTATCTGAAGCAAGGGGGAAAATGAAGCATTCCCCAAAGTGGGCATCCATCCATTCTACTGCATATCCCACAGGCTAACCAGTTCAGTCCTAGAACCGCACAGAACCTCTGAACTGGAAGAAAACTTAAAAGTTTACTCCAACAAACACTCCACCCAACAACACAATAATCCACAACATCCCCAAAGGTAACCGACCAGTGGCAATTAGCTCTGGTGACAGGGACCTCCATGCGCTTTGCTGCAATGCAAGAAAGCGCTAATTCTTTGAAAGTTCTTAGGGCCACCCAAAAACCGCTTCCCGTATGGCACGTCCATCCACTGGTCCCGGTTGTAATCTCAGGACAATTGCAAAAGAAATTAATCCACCTCCTTACACTGCCTTTAAAGAAGACTGCTCCGAGCACTTCAAGCTGCCACAAGAAGGATGAGGCTGACTGGCCAGGCAAGGGAAAACAAGAACCCAAGAGCAGGCCATTACAAACGGCACAATCAGAAAACAAAGGGAGAGAGACCTAATGCCATCACCAGAGCAGCGTCCACTGCACACAGCCCCCATCCCAGAGGGTCTCAGACACAGAGCAAACGGCCAAGCCTTTTGAGTCCCCTTACTTCCTGACTTCCAGATCATCTTTAAAAAGCTTGTGCTCTATATGTACAAGCTGATTACTGTCAACTAGTCTCTTGACAAGAGCCAAAGAGGTCCTTGATCATATTTAAATAATAAAAAAGAGAGTCAAACTCATTTTCTGCTGTCTTCATTTAGCTTGGCTACAGTGCAGAGACAGGAAGAAAGACGAGGAGGATTTCATGGCAACCTAGAAACAAACAAGTAGGGAAACTGCTTGCTGGACAAGTCTTTTGCAAGGCAGATACTACTGTACACCGGGGAGAAGAAACTCTCTGATTAGAAAACAGACCTCGATGCAGAGCATGTCAGGGCAGAAGAGGCCCTGGGGGATTCGACCCCATCACTTGTACAGGCTGGGAAACCTAAATCCAAGCGAGGACGGGGGTGACCCAAGGCTGCAGCGCCGAGTGTCAGAGCAAGAACAAGAGCTCCTCGTCCCCCAATCCCGGTTCTTTCCATTACACCTTACACCTCGCCGTTATCTCATTTCGGCAAGCCTCAAACAACTGCAAAACATCCACTCCCCGGTCCTATTTTGGTAGGATTTACGACAAAATCGCAGAACGGCTGGAAACAAAACCTACAGAATGATGAGTTCGCAGAAAAAAATCGTCCACATCAAGCAGGGAACCACACCCAGAGCCAACCCAACCCGGCGGTGGAGAACGGAGATCGGAAAACAGGGAGAGGAATGAGAGAGAAGGGGCCTGGCAGAGGGTGCCTTCCACGTGTCAAGTTTTCTGCAGGAGGCGGTGTGCGGTGGAGAGGTAACAGCTGCTGAGCTCACGCACACCTGGCTTCCAGGCGCGGCGCTGCGCTGCGGCTCGCTCTCTGGGTGGCCTTAGGCAAGCCCTGCGGGTCCCCGGGCCTCGATCGCCCCGACCGCGCTGGGATAGGGGCGGTGCAGCAAATGATTTCCAAGGTCGCTGCAGGTCTGGTTGGTATTCTGTGACCCGAAGACCCACAATAAGCAGGTCCCCAGGGAGCAGCTCCCACACCGGGCCGGTGACTTCCCGGCGACCTGCGGGCGACGGCCCGACTCCTTTCCGAAACGTGTCAGAAGCCCTGGCTCGTTGTCTGGGTGATGTCCCCTCTCGGGACCGGAGTTCCCCCACCTGTCAAATAGGACGGGTAGGTCAAGGGAGAGAGCGTGGTGGACAAGGGAGTCTCCGGGTCGCCTGCTCCAAGAAGGGGTGGCCGCAGGGTACCGCCGCGGAGGCCGGGGAGCCCGGGGAGCCCGGGAGACTCGGACCCACATCCCAGGCCGCCGGTGCCGGACCCTGAGCATCCGCGGCGCCCGGAGGAAGGTGCTGGCTGGCCTCCCCCAGCCACAGCTTGTCAGCGCGCGGACTCACCGCTCGGGTTCCGGTTCCGGCTCAGGCTCCGGCCCGGCTCCGGCCCGGCTCCGGCTCGGCTCCGGCTCGGCTCCGGCTAGGACTCCCGGGTCAGCGCAGTGCACCCACCCAGCCTCAGCGCGGAGGTCTCCCCATCTCCCTCAGCTGCCCCTCAGCCGCTTCCGGGCCTCCCCACGTGACCCAGACTCCCAAACCAGAAGCCTGTGTGGGAAGCTCCCTGGAACCGCAGCACCTCCCCTCTCGCGGTGCTCCAGGACGCGGCTGCGCAGCACCCCCTGGCGACCTATTGCTGCTACTGCAGAAGGGACCTGTTCCTCGGGGGCTGAAGACGGTAAACGGGAACTGGGCGGGGTGTTGGCCTCGGAGCAAGCGCAGTGAGTCCCGAGTCGAAGAGCCGAGTTTTGAGTGTGGGCTTGTGGGAGGTCATTTTTATCCTTGCTGTTATTTTCTTTCATACGTCCCAATGAGCACATATTGCTTTTATAACCAATTAGTAATACGTGTTTTAAAAAGTCATCACATTTTAAAAGTGTACACGAACTCATTTGTTATTGCTATGTAGTTGGGATTAATGTGCCTTGTGACCATTTTTTTTCTATTCAAAATAATAGGAACTTATCAGTTAATGTGCTTGAACAGATCATCAGATTTTTAGGAGCATATGACTGATATTAAGAAGGGGTGTTTTTGTTTGTTTGTTTTTTGGCTGTTGTTTTTGCTTGTTGCCCAACAAGTAGGTATTGTGTTGGGGGACGAGTGGAACTCCTCTGAAGTTATATGCGCTGCCCTTGTGCCAGGAGGTCACAGTGGTGGACTCCTAATGAGGACTCTGATTCAACTCAGGTTAAAGTAACTGATGAACAAAAGGAGACTGTATGAGAAAGATCCTGAGAACTTTTACGGGTCAGCCAAGTCCCAAGAGGGATCCTGAGGGAGTTAGGTTTTAGGAGTAGCATAAACCCAGGAGTTAGGCGCCATCAGGGTTTCCGGTGTCTCTCCTTAGGTTGGCTCTATGCACTGCCTTCATTCCTTTCACTTGATGCCAGCCAGTTCTGTCCAGGGCTCTTGAGTTTTACATTTTAGCATTTTAGGCACCAGAGACTAAGCTGATGCTCTGTTTCTAAAAATCCAGGGAAGGAATTCATTGGTTCACCTTGAGTCAGGTGCTACCCATGAACCAAACAACTGTAATTAGGGAAAACATCAGTAGAAATCATAACTGATACAGAGGGGCCAGGTCACTTCAGAAATGTGAGGGGAGGATTTCTGAGGAGCTAATCCCATGGACATCCATGGTAAGACCTGAAAAAAGAAAAAAGAAATCAGTGATAAAGATTGGGCAGAGTCTAACTTTGCCGTGTGAGCCTGGATAAGTCATCTTTTAAATGGGGCCGATAATTCCTCCCTTGTTATGCCACATGGTGTAAAACTACTGGTGAGAACTCAGTGCTTCCTAGAGAAGAAGTAGAGTTTAGTCGGCTCAAGTATACAGTCCAGAGCAGTGGTTCTCTACTGGGGGTGATTGGCCCTCCCAGGGGACAAGGTTGCCTGGACCATTATTTGGAGCTGATGTCCCCAACAGAGCTGATTCTGAGACACAGAATCACAGGTAGTTGGAGCTGGAATAAAGGATGAGTACATAGAGATTTTTGTAGACTACTAAGTCATACCACAAATAAGGAAGCAGGTTTCTTCAGTCCTGGTGCCAGTACAATTTATATTCTGATTCCATCCTTTGGTTAGGGGCTATTGCTTATTTCAGCGTGTAAGGTACTCTTCCCTCTAGTCCTCATCCCCACCCACCCAAACCAAAGGAATCCAAAATTATGCACACCTTCATTACTGCTGGAAGGTCACCTCCCAGGCCTGAAATTAGGGTTGGAGCTCCCCCTGGTGGTCTGAGCGCAGAACCACAACTCCTCTGAAGACACCAGCCTGTACATTTTAACTGCGATTTTCCATCACATCAATCAACAGCAGCAGCATCGTCATCGTCATCTTCATCCATGAACCACAAAGCTGCTCAGAAGAGCCTGTCCTGAGCATGGAATAGGATACTCAAGTATGGATGGCTGGACTAGAGCACTTTAAAGTCGTTTCTGTAACTGATCTTGTTATAATTCTTATTATTGATATATATTCATATTACTGATATAATTCATATTATCAATATACTGATATTGGTACAATTCTTTGTACCTAGAGGTGCTGTGTTTTGGAGTTTGGAGTTTTTTCCTCTCAAACTTTGTGATGGATGAGATGCATGAATTTAGAATAATAAACAATGGGTAAATGGGGTCTCTACATAAATGGGGACCTCTGTGTAATTACAGCCCCTCCATTCGCAGGTTTTGCCTCTGGAAGATAAGATGTGAGACCCTGCCCAGTTTCCAGTCATCCTGTGCAAGGGGATGCTTGCGGTTACCACCCTGTACAGAGGTCTTGGGGCCTTGGGCTACCTTAAGTTTCCCGGCCTACCACCTGTGCGAGCACCATCTGAAACCTCTCCAGCTGCTGGTGAGGGAGCTCAGGCCTCAGAGCCAGAAGGATGATGTGCAGGTGGGGCTGGCTTAGCTTAACTCTATGGCCCTAAAGAACAGAAATTCATTCTTAATCTAATGTATAAATAGGTATTTAGAAAAATATAAGTTGATAATTTAGTTTTCTGAGTAACTCACACTGATCATTAAGACGAAGAAAAAATAGCAGGAATTTATCAAATGTTTCCCCTGCACTGAGTGGTTTACACACACATCTAATTTGTTTTTGTTGCAGCCCCATCTACCACCTACAAGACAGAGAACCAGGTCAAGGAATCCTGACATGGTTTGGCCACCTTCCCTCGCTTCATACACCACCAATTCATATTTCATCTGGGACCTGGTGATGACCAAGTGTTGCAGGAACGCAAAAGAAGGAGAATTAATTGTGACCAGGGAACAGAGAAGCATAGCAGAAGCCTCTGAGACCTGAACAACTTTGAGCAGGAATGTGAGTGGTTATGAATAGAGGGAAAGGACTTTCTTGGCAGAAGGAGCAGCTCATGCAAAAAGCATTGATTGCAAAGATGTATGGTGTGATCAGGGGATGGCTCTAATGGCCTGGTTGGTACGGTGCGATGCTGAGCACATGGAGCAGAGACCAACAGAGGGACTGTCATGAAAAGAGATGGGAGGAAAGTGGTCTTGAAATTCAGTGGACTTTGAACCCTGGGCTCAAGTTTAGAACTCTTTCCTGTAACAATGTGATGTCATTAAAGGCTTTTTGAGCATTGCACTGACATAATTACTAAACTTTTCTCTGTCTTATGTCCATGAAAAAGCACTTTTATTTTTTCTGTTTTTGGCTTTGAAAAAATGAGCCCTATATGGTCAACATGTCAGGATCACAGTCTTTCCAAGGCCATCAGATGCAGCCCCTGCCTTTTAGCAGATACAGAGCATGTCTCCAATTTACAGGTGAGGCAAAGGAGGTTTGGGGAAGTACAGTGACCTAGATAGTTAGTGGTAGAGGCTGAGTTAGGACTCTGAGCTCCTGAAACCTAGGCCAGCTTTTCGAACATACACATCATGTGTTCTCTGACCTCATATTCACTCAGTTATGAAAAAGAGAGAGCACACTATTTCTTTTTTTTTTTCCAGGTAGCTTTTTTAATGATTTTATTTATTTATTTTTAGAGAGAGAGAGGAAGGGTGGGAGAAAGAGAGGAATAGAAACATCAATGCGTGGTTGCTTCTCACGCATCCCCCAATGAGGACCTGGCCTGCAACCCAGGCACATGCCCTGACTGAGAATCGAACCAGTGACCCTTTGGTTCACAGCCCACGCTCTATCCACTGAGCCACACCAGCCAGGGAAGAGCGCACTATTTTTAAAGTGCAGGCAGTTTCACCCCATAGTCCAACTCATTGAATAGCTTCCCCTGAAGGAGTTGAGATGGGAAATGTGGCTCCACCACCTTCTCTGTAGGTCTTGGTCATTCTCATGCCCTCCCTGCAGTGAGGCTCTTAGCACTCTTAAGTGAGATTCTAGAGCCGGGAGATATGTGTGCCATTTTTCCTCCTATATGGCCTCTAAACAGATTCCTGTGTTTTAGGGTGTTTAAGGGATTATTCAAGGCAATTTTGACAATTCCCAGTTTCCACCTTATGCTCTGGTATGACTGGTGTCCCTGCTGGCCCTCAGCAGGTCCCCCAGAGGTGCTGGTATCTGCAGATGGGTCTAATGTGGTGGCAACATTAGGCAGAGCTGCATGAGTACAAGGCACGACCTTAGTTAGTTCTCTGCAATCTACTATCATCCTCCCAGAGGCAGCTGGCTTTTTACTGGCTGCAATGAGCTGTTAAAGGCATTGTGAACAGGATACAGCACCACACGGCAGAGTTCTTGGACAGTTTCCTCTATGTCCTGTGTCGTCCTGGTAGTTAGTATTGTTTGACCATCGCCGTTCTCTGTGGTGGCAGTAAACTAACAGGTTCCCAGTTGGCCTTGCTTCTTAGTACTGCTTTAATTACTTGTACTTGAAGGCGAAATTCTCCAACAGAGGTCTGTAAAGTCTGCCCTCGCAAGGTGTAAATGCCAGGTGTGTTCTCTGGGACTGGGACTGGGGAAATGAAGACCTCGTCCTCTCGGAGAAGCACCCAACTGACAGAATGAGACTTTCCTGACCGTTACAGTCCAGGGTGTGCAGTGACATCACTCACACTCCCGGATTCCTGATTGGTCAGGGAAATACCATCACCCCTGTTGTCCCATGGCCACATGAGCTAAGTGGGAATCCTTTACCTGGCCTAGCTGATACGTGGCACCTCTATTAAAGAGTTCGGCAGGTGTGTATTCCCTCACCATTAGTCTCTTGCTTGGGAGGCCATCTTGCCTGGGGAGGAAATTGCTACTGTTGCACTTTTTCCTCAGGATCGAAGGACAGGTGGCATGGGATGTGTCATCCATCCTGCCATCTCCTCCTGCAGTGTCCACTTTCTCACTGTCCTCACTTTCGTATGGATCCCATTGCTTTGCATCGTAATCCGGCTGAGTCACAAACATTCTGACCTTAGGTCATGGCAGCTTACACCCTCCCAGTTAGGCCAAGTGACAAGCTTTCTAGTTTATTATCTTGTTCCCCAACTCTTATTAGCTAGTTCCAATGCTAGCAAAGTTGTAGGCAGTCTTATATCCTTTTTTTATTTTAGTTCATCCTCCAATTTCCTAAGTCTGGCTTCTGCCTCTAGCTGGTATCTGTGACCAGCTGAAACACCCATAAGAGAGGTCAGCCCACAGCTGTAGCCACACGCTTTCCTTCCTGCCACAGTGTGCAATCACAATTCCTTAAACAGGTGCATGAGACTAGTCAGTGTTTTCAGGCTTTCTCCATCCTCCCCCGGTGGCCCACATGCCTGTAGACATACAGGACACTGCTCCCCACATAGAAGTAGAAGGCCAACTCGGGATTTCCCTGCTGATGTCTCTTTCCCAAGACCCATTTCATAGGGCTGCTGGCTGGCTCACCAACTGTTACAATGCACCGACACAGGGAAAGGCCCCCAGACTGAAAATCCACCTTCCTAAGCGGAGGGCAGAAAAACAAACGAAGAAAGAGGCTGGCCACTCCAATCTGGTAATTAGCAGTTTATTGAGGGAAACTTACAAACGGGGTGTGTCTTGGACAACTGCAAGACGAAATGGGTCCCTGAACCGCTTAGCTAGTGTCAGAGAATTATACAGGGCAAGGGGGGTGGGGCGGAATACTCTTGTGTACAAGTATGTGACTGCTACCAGGTGTGGGAAATTGCTTCTCACGCTTGACCAGGCCAGGACAACCAGAGTGTTTGCCACACCTAGCCCATACCTGGAAGCCAGGGAGTAGTGTGGTTTGTGTCAGAACACAAGGTGATTAATATCAAAATAGTCCCCCAGGGAGGTCAGTGGAAAACAGCCTTCCTTTAGGCCGGGGTCCAGCTCAGAGCATCACTCAGCAGTCAAGTCATGGAGCCGTCTCTCCTCCACACTCATCCGTGAAATGCACGCGGTAACAGGGCCTTCCTTGCTGCAGTGTCGGGATTTGTAACAATATAATCTTCTGATCTGTACTCAGATGCATTATTCATGCTGCCCCCAGCCCATTATAAGAAATAAATTACTTGGCCATTCACGTGACTAAAATATATTTCTCATTTACATTTGGTCTTTGTCAACAATTCCTAACGCCCAGCTTCCAAAACTCTTGGAATTTCCTAAGTGTTGAGAGTGTCTTTAGCTATGTTAATAGGTGAAGGTGACTTTTGGGAGGCACCTAAGGATGGGAGTTGGTTGTTGGCTGCTGATGGAACCAACCATGTGACTTAGAGGGATGGAAATTTCATTCCCATCCCTGACCTCTGGGAAGGAGAGAGGGGCTGGAGGTTGCGTCAATCACTAGTGGCCCGTGACTTAATCAACTGTGACTAACAAAACCTCCATAAAAACCCAAGAGGGCAGGATGTGGAGAGCTTCTGGGATGGTGAACACATGGAGATGCAAGGAGACTCCTCGCCCTGTCCTTCTCTTCCATCTGACTGTTACTGGGTTGTATCTTTTTACAATAAACTAGTGATCTAGTAAGTAGCATGGCTCTCTGAGTTCTGTGAACTGTTCTAGCAAATTAATCAAACCCAAAGAGGGGGTTATACGAACCTCCAATTTACAGCCAATTGGTCAGACGTGCAGGTAACAACCTGGACTTGTGATGGGCATTCTGAGTTGGAGGGGCTGTTGGAACCTTCCATCCATAGCCAGTTGGTCAGAAGCACAGGTAAGAGCCTGGGCTTTTCTGTTGGCAGCTGAAGTGGGAAGGGAGGCCTTGTGGGACAGAATCCTTACCCTGTGGAATCCGATGCTATCTCTGAAATGTCAGGATTAGTCTAGAGCAAGGCACTAGAACAGACTCAATACTCTAGACATTATTATCTCAGCAGGGGCAAGAGTCACAGTAATCTGTCCTAGGCTATAAAGAGCTACCTGGGGGGACAAGGATGAGAGGTGAATTTTCAGTTTGTGGAGCCTCCACCTTCCAGCCCCCAAAAGTATTTGTGTTAATTTCCACCACATTATACAACCTCAGGTGAAGCATTTCCCAGCTCTCTGCCTCGATTCTCTACTCTATTAAAGAGGGGCAATTCTTCCTGTCCCACAGAGCAGCAGAGCTCCAACTCTGGCCGGATCAGAAACCCCTGGAGAACTTGACAAGAACACAAAGCCCATATTCTCTCTACTTCAGTGAGTCAGGGTCTCGCTGCTCTGTCCCCCCAGCTGATTCTGATACACACCAACTTTCCACACTGCCATAAAAGAATGAAAAAGCAAGGCCTTCCGTTTAAAGGATCATGAATGATTGTCATAATTACTTAAATCCCATTTGGTCTCCGCATAAGAATGTCAAGTGGGTAGGCTGTCCTCGTGCATGTTGCCTGTGCCTCAACCCCCAGGAGGCCCAGGGGGACAAAAAGCACAGCTCCTGGGTCCTCCGTCTTTCAGAAGTCCTCTAGGGTCTAGTGCCCATTTCCCAAGGGGGCAGGTGGGGCAGTACCTTCCCCAGGGCCTCAGCAGCGTGGCAGAGCCTCAGTGGAACGCAGAGCTGCAGGTGCCGGGGCTCGTGTTTAGAAGGGCTTACGCTGGAGGCCCAGCTCCTGACGGGCGGTGGAGCCAGGCAGAGGCGTGCAGGCAGTGCCCTGTATGTTTCCTTTCAGCTGACGCTGGAAAGGGACCCAGCTGAATTCTGATACACCAGCGGCTCTTCCCCAAAGGTTGGAGGGTTGGCTCAGAGTTCTCCTCACAGCCTGGAAAGGAAAGCAAGAACTAGCCTCATATGTAAACATCTCAAGCTCCTTGACAATCTAATTTACTCATCTTCTTGCCCGAGCAGGAACGAGATGTTTCCATGCCCTAAGCCCTGAGCCTAAAATGGAGTTATGGAATTTCAGTGCTGCGAAGGAGCAGGCCACAGGGTGCTGCCCCCCACACCAGGAATACTGACGTGTCCCAGTGCCAGACAAGTGAAGAGAGGACAAGTGAAACCTCAGTGAGGGTTTCAGTGGGTTCAGGGCGAGGAACTTGAAAGGCAGGGCCAGGATTCAAACCAAGGGGTCAGGGTAGTGGTCAGGGCTGCGGGCTTCAGAGATAGAAAGATCTGGCTAAGGGAGTTCAGGGTCTACCAAAGATTAGCTGTGACCTTGAACAAACTATTCATTACCCCTCTGAGCCTCAGTTTCTCATCCGTAAAAGCAAAATAACAATGCTGCCCAGAGAAGTAGCCAGGCTCTGTGGAGCCTGAAGCTTATGCCACTGGGGAGGGCGTTGGGATAGTGCTGAGGGGTGGAGTGAGACTCTTTAAGGAAGAGAATACAAAATTACAAATTCAAAATTGCATACGGGACCTTGGAAAGTGTCCCACATAAGGGAGGGGACAGGACAAATCTGTCTCAGATGCCACCAGTTAGCTGTTGGATATTTCAGCCAACCTCTTGGCATGTGAGATGGTGGCACAGGGAGTGGTGTGACTTGAGTAAAACACTATAATTTGGAGGGAGGAGGAAATGTTGGCCGTTCATCTCTCTGTGACTGAAGCAGCAGTGATGACAGGGTGGAACACCAGAGAAACCCCCAGGGTCCTCTCTGTCAGCAGAGTTCTATGGAGAATGACCAGTGCTGATCTTAGGCAAAACACACCCTCTCCTGGCCCAGCATCCTGCCCAGTGAAACTTGACTGGGGGACTGAAAAATCTCTGCCTTGCAGCGTCCCCATTTTTCCAAGAGAATTTCTACTACTCTCTCCCTGGAGCCTCACAAAAGCTAAGACTCAGTAAGAGGTGAGTGAGTGAGTGTTTCTTTTTTTCCAAAAACCTTCCAGGAAAGGGGAGCTCCCAGAAGGACACCTTCCAGCAGGCCTGCAGCCCTGCCCCGGGATGTCTGTGGAGGTGGGAGGGCGTGGGCATTCTCTTGGAATACCGGAAACAGGGGACTGGTTAAAAAGCGTGAGGAGCTGGGCTCTGGTCCCTACTCTTTCATTCTCTAGGTATGTGAACGTAGGCAGGCTCCTTTAGTTCAGAGTCTGTTTTCCTCGTTATGTAATTTATAGGATTAAACGGGAAAATATAGGTAAAGCACTTAAAAGAGTCAGTGAGTAGATACTAGTTATTGAAACGATCAGTATCGTAGGCACCATTGCCATTACTATTGCTAGGTAAGGGGTGGATAACGACTCCCTCCCCAAATCCCTCCCCTCTTCTCTGTCTCCTCCCAGTCAGCTCCTCTTCCACAGCGTCTTAGACTAGGAGGAGCACCCTCTGGGGGAGGTGGGTGGGGCCTCACTCCAGTTTGGCCAGAGCTTGCTAATAAGGGACCGGCCACTGAGTTGGGGTTTGCACCTGACCAGACACCTCCCTTCTTGCCTCTTTCTAGCACAGACCTCCTCATCACCCAGAGGTCTCAGTTTCTGAAGCAGTCATGCCTGAAACACAGAGTGCCAGGGGTCCCCAGGGAGCTGTTGAGCTCAAACTGGACCTCAGGTCACCTCTGCAAAGTGCTGAGAAGCCGCAGGACAAGGACTCCAGTTTCTTCGAGGGAAGCGCTTCTGAGTTGCCGGTCTTGGAGAAGACAAAGGGTATAACGTGAGTGCTCTTTCCCGCCACCCCCACATCTGCCCATCCAGTCTGGAAGCGTGCATTGGCAAAAGCCCTGGGGTCAGGATGGGTGGGTAGGTAGGTGTCTGACCCCCAACCCTTTGCACAGATAGAGATACCAAGGTTGCAAAGGGGGCAGTGCTAGGCTGAGTCAGGCTGAGAGCTTAAAGGAACAGGAGTGGAAAGTGTCAGAAAACCCTTAGCATATAGCGAACTAGCTTCCAACATGTGCAGGTGGGGAAACTGAGGCCTGGTCATCCCAGACCTTTCACTGAGGTCATTGGCAGGATGGGGGCTGGAATCCACTGCTGGCCCTAAAGTCAGTTTTGCTCCTGGCCCATTTTGATAGCATTGAGGAGGCAGGCAGAATCCCCAGCTTCTTGGAGGAGAAGATGAGACCTGCCTCCTTCTTGCAGTGGCGCTGGCCTCTCCTTCCATGAGACCTGCCATGGTGGCATCAAAACCACAGTCGGTGTGTGGAAGAGTTCAGTTTCTCCCTGAGGTGGGTTTTTGGAGTGGGAGGGAAGGGGGGAGAGGATCACTCATGAGGCCTTCAAACCATGACAAGGAAGGATCTACTGAAAGTTTAGGCAGGGAAGCCAGCAGCAAGGCTCCAGCCCCCTTGGCCTCCACCACTGGAACAGGGAAGCAAGTTCCCTGAGGCAAAATGGGTGGGGAGGCATGGTGGTGGAGAGCTCTGCTGCTTTAAGGAGAAAGTTTTGACACCGCTGGTGTGCGAGAAAGAACAGCTGCATTCAAGTTGTGACTCTGCTTCTTCCCTTCTCCGAGCCTCAGTTTTCCCAGATGCAAAAACAGAGATAAAACAGTGGCAGTGTGAATTTGAGGAGGCAGCCTTGGAAGTTAAATCCAAAGGGGTGGGGGTAGGGGGGTAAGGGGTTGAAGAAGGAGTGAGAAGTTACTGTGAGGGGCAGGCAAAGCCCCTTTCCACAGCCACCCTGCAGAGCAATTGAGGGGTGGACAAGGTAACCTTCACATCAATCTTAAAGAAAGGGGCTGAGGGTTCTGTTGCCCCAGGGCCAGTTCCGAAGGTTACTAAGAATGCATGACAACCGAGGGTGAGCTCTCTAGGCCTTGGGCCAGCCACTGCCCAGTTGGGGTATTTCTCAACCAGAGGCCTTGAGGGTGCCAATTGGCTCTTGCTTCTTGAACTGATACATAGTTTGGTGGCAATTTTGGCTACTTAAGAATCAAAGAAACAAAGCAAGTAAGAACTAGAGGGCCCCTCCAGCGAGGAGGGAAGTAGTAAAACAGGTCTGGTAAGCATGGTACCTATGGAGTCAGATGACTTGAGTTCCAGTTCCCACTTAGCTGCTGACCAGCTGAGTGACAGAACTTCTCTGGCCCAGTTTCTCCTCTGTGAGATGATAATGTGCTCCTCCTGGGATGGCTGCACAGGTGAATTGCACCTAAAGCCACCAAGTGCCATGGCCCAGAAGTGTTAGCTGCTGTGAGTAGCATGCTAGTCCAAGGTCACCAAAGGAGTTAGGGCCAAAACCCAAGCTTCCCACCTCCCAGCCCAGTGCTCAGCACAACTCACCCCACTGTGTTTCCAAGCCAGCTGAGTGGCCTAAAGTTAAATTTTGATTTCCTAAGTCCTTTAGTTAGAAATTTCCAAAGTGACCCACTGACTTTTTCCTACTTGCAAAACAAGCACATCATTGGAGGGCCACAGGGCACTGCGCTCGCTGGGTCAGCAGTATTAACACCCACAGGGAGAGGGAAAGGCATGCAGAGACTCAGTCTCTTTCTCCCCCAATTGTTCTCCTTAACCCCTGAATTAACGGGGAGATCCTCAGGAAGCTAGAGAAGTTAGGGTTTCACAAAGTGTTTGGAGCAGTTATTTCAAAACAGCATTCCTCCAAAAATATTTACGGAGATTCAGCAGTGTGGATACATTGCCCAAAATGGCACAGCTAGTTAGGTAGTAGCCTTGGGTTTTAATCCCTGATGTGTCGTAGCTCAGAGGCTGGGCTCCTTCCAGAAAACTTCTGCTGCTTCTTATAAGAAGCCTCCTCTCCAGAAGGCTCTCCTTGGGGGATTTCCAAGGCTTCTGAAATTGATGGTGTAAATTTGTTACTCACCTTGGTTTAACCTGGTCCATGTGCAGAGAGGTATAAAATAGGCTGTTTTGTAATTCATCAACAGAGAGCACACCTCCCTAGAATCTTATCTCTGGAGGTGTAGATCTCATCCTCTGGTCAGCTTCTGTCTTAAAGAAAGGGTCGGAGTGCTTTTGTGTGCGTTGGGGTGGGGGGAGTCATGCCCTGCCTCAGCTTGATGTCCTGGCCTGAGGTTGGGGGGAATCATTCTGGAGCTCAGTCCTCAAGTGACCCTGTCCTAACAGACTGCAGCTGGGGACCCAAGTCATCTGACCTATTTATTCCGGAGTCACAATGATTTCCTTGCTGCCTGCCTGTTTCTCTCTTCTCTGCATTCAATACCATCTCTGCTACTAGTTTGATGACCTTGGGGTGTTTGCTTCCCACTGTCTGAGTCTCAGTTTCCTTGGTTATGAAATGGGGTGTCCTTTACTTATCTGCCCGGGCCTGTTTCCAGGAAGCAGTCCAGTAGAGGTGGGGTGAATAACTCCAAAGCAGTCCTGAGTTCAAATCCTGACTCCCCAGTATATCCTTGGATGAGTCATTTAAAAAAACCTCTATCCTCAGTTTCCTCACCTACTTCCTTGCTTTGACAAGAAGATTAAATGAGATAATACATGTAAAGAATTTAACATAATGTCTGTTACATAACAAGTATTATAATGATATATTGAGTGTCAGGTGCTAAAACCAGGATAGTTCTGGACAAACCCTGCAGGAGACTCAGAGGTGCCAGGCAAGGCCATGGGGACCGGGAGGTGGCCGGGAGCCCACCGGTCCACCTGAACTCTGGTGTGGCATGCTGGGAGGGAATGTCTGTTGGATCTCCTCCCCTCCACACACCCAGGTCCTCATGTGTTTTTCCTCCCCTTTAGAGCCTTCCAGGCCTTGATTCACCTGGTAAAATGCAACATGGGCACAGGCATCCTGGGACTACCCCTGGCTGTGAAGAACGCAGGCCTCCTGGTACGGAGGGTGGGGCCAGCACAACTGGGCTGTGGCAGGGAGCGGGCAGCAGAGGCTCATAGGGGTGTCCAACCTTTTGGTGTCTCTGGGCCACACTGGAAGAAGAAGAATTATCTTGGGCCACACATTAAATACACAAACACTAACAGAAAATGATGAGAAAAAAAAGATTTTAAGTAAATTTACGTTTTGTGTTGGGCTGCATTCATAGCCACCCTGGGCTGCGGGTTGGACACCCCTGCAAGGGTCTGCAGCGGCTTGCAGCGAGCAGTCCTTCCGGTCCAGACTTGGAGTCTAAACATCTAGTCTGAGTTTGAGTTCCAGCTCTGCCACAGACTTCAAGTGGCCTTTGCAAGTCATTTGTCTACTCTGGGCCTCAGTTTCCTCCTTTGCAAAATGCAGGGGTTGGACCATGACTTTGCAGTTGTGTTCCATAGAGCACTTCCTCTTGGGGACGCCTCAGAGACCACTAAAGGCCAGAATTCTGGTCCCTTACTCCCACAACATCACCCTATTGTCAAGGCTTTACGTACTTTTTTGGAGTACTCCTTGACATTGTATTTGAAAGAATAGCTGTCGCTGCTAAAAAGGGTTTGCAAACCAGTTTGCTAGAGAGTTCTTTGAGTCCTGAATATCCGCACTACCAAATGCCTCCCCGCAGTGTTCTTCACAAACTCATTCTCCTTTCTCTGCCCCTCCCTTGCCCGCCCCCCCTTCAGACAGGCCCGCTGAGTTTGCTGGCAATGGGCTTCATCGCCTGCCACTGCATGCACATCCTGGTCAGGTGTGCCCAGCGCTTCTGCCACAGGTAAGGAAAGCAGCGTCCTTGTGTCAAATCCTTTGGAGCTTGGTTCTCAGGGACATCCCAGAAACATCCTACAGATAACAAGAGTTGATTTCTTAATTTCCTCCAACAAGGCCAAGGAAAAGAGAAAAGCGTCCGGGGCAGGGACCCAAGGTGAGGCTCTGCCACATGACTCATTGGGCGCCCTCAGCCAGGCCCTGGTGCGTAACTTCCTGGCTCACCTGCAAACTGCCCATAAACAATCCATGCCTAACCCTACCTCCAAGAATTGTCAAGAGGATCCAGCGGGATCGTGGGTATGAAAACTACAGTATCCATGCAAAGTGGCTATTATATAGTAACTAACTCACTTGACAAGTAAGGAAAACAATCCACCAAGGAAATGCCGCCAGGCATCAAAGTCTGAACCAGAACTCTGGTCACTGCCCCAGTGTCCTTTCCACCCCAGCTGGGTCCTGCCTTGCTGTGTGTCTCCTGACTTTTCAGTATATGATCTTACATTTGCTTCTTAGTAACTGTGTGTGCACTTTCTCCTGCAGGCTTAACAAGCCCTTTATGGACTATGGGGATACAGTGATGCATGGACTAGAGGCCAGCCCCAGCATCTGGCTCCAGAACCATGCGCACTGGGGAAGGTAACTTGTTCTTGCTTTGCCAGAAGTGGGATAAGATACAGGAGGAGGAAATGTGGCCACCAGGCATGCCTTCATCCCTGGAAAGCTGGCTCATTTAGCACAGAATGTTGGACTTTCCACACAGAAAGGGGTACATTGGCAACCTTCCTGGTCCAGCCCCTTCTTATAATCCTACAAAACAAGGTGTTCATTTCTTTGTTTTGCAGCTTTTATGATAGTCACTTTTTTATTAAACCACATTTATCCAACCCTGACTGGTGTGGCTCAGTGGATTGGGCATTGTCCCACAAACCAAAAGGTCACCAGCTCGGTTCCCCATCAGGGCAAATGCCTGGGCTGCAGGCCAGGTCCTCAGTTGGGAGCGTGCGAGAGGCAACCGATCAATCAATGTTTCTCTTGCACATCAATGATTCTCTCCCTCTCTTTCTCCCTCCCTCTCTCTCTCTCTAAAAATAAATAAAATCTTTTAAAAAAATAAAAAGCACTTACCCAGTTGCTACTATGTCCCAGGCTCTGGACATACTGTGAGGAACAAGGCAAACGAGGCTTTGCCCTCGCAGAATTCATAGCCAGTGGGAAAGACAGTTTAAGACACAATTATTTAATAACCACTGGGGTAAGGACAAGGAAGGAAGGAAGGAAGGAGCTGCTACCAAGCAGGAAAGGAGATGTGGGTGGGCTTGTAGGGGGCTTCCTCGGAAGGAAGGAGTCCTTGAGGGTAAGGCACGACCTAGGGAAGAGTGGGCAGGAGCCTGGAGGGCCTTCCAGGAGGAAGGAAGAGCAAGGTTTGAAGGTCCTGAAGCAGAAAGGAGTGTGTGGCAGTTTCAAGGTCCAGAAAGACCAGATAGCTTAAGGTTAGAGAGTCAGGGAGATTAAGCAAAAGAAAGATGCAGGGGCTGATCTAGCTGCACTCTTTAGACCGTCTTAAAGGTTTTGTTCTTAAAAGCAATCAGGAAGCCATTGGTTTTAAGAAAGGGAAGTAATAAAAGGTTTAATCAGGGAATTAATCATATTTGCATTGTTTAAACATCTGCCTGACTTCTGTAAGGAGAATAGATTGCAAAGGAGCAAGAATAGATAAGTCAGACCCATGAGGATGCTACTGACAATGTCCAGGCAGCTGGCAGTGGTGGCTGGGGCCAAGCTGCTGACAGCGGGGAGAGAGATAAGTGAATTTGGTCATGATTTGAGTTCCTGGGGTTGTGGGAAAAGGAAAAGGTCAAGGTTAGCTTAGATTTCTGATGACTCCTGTTTTGGACAAGTTGTGTTTGAGGTGCCTGGGAGATAGGCAGGTGGGGTTATCAAGTAGGTAGTTGTATGTATAAGTGTGAAACTATCTTCATGCAGGAGATACAGAACTGAAGTCATCACCTATGAAGCCAGGGGGTAGAGGAGGTCTCATAGGGAGCGAGTTTATAGTGAGAAGAAAAAACAGAAAATAACTAATACATTAATGACCCTTCGGTGGGCTGATGTCTTCCTCCTACAGCACCCACATTTTAGCTTTCAGGGAGGACACAAAACAAGGCAACCCACTCTGTCCTCAGGTACTTGGGACCAAATCCACTCTTTTGTTTTTTATTTCACCCCATCCCATATGCCTCCTCTTTTCTGAGCACTGTCTATCAGGGGTGTCAAACTCATTTTCACCAGGGGCCACATCAGCCTCGCAGTTGCTTTCAAAGGGCCGAATGTAATTTTAGGACTGTATGAATGTAACTGCTCCTTAACTAGGGGCAAGGAGCTCAGCACTGCAGCCGGGTAGAAACAAGGTGCAGGCCGGATAAAACAAAGCACAGGGCCAGATTTGGCCCACAGGCCTTGTGTTTGCCACCTGTGGTAGATTGTCAAAGTGTCCTTGAATTGTGATACCCCAAAATGCAGTACCTGAGGTGTGCTCTGCCCACATAATGTAGTCTATTCAGCATCACGGGTCTGGCACCTCCTTGGCCCAAAGCCCATTCACGTACTGAATTAACAAATTCAGCCAATGAGCAGACTAGGAAGGCTATGGATGACAACCAGAATTTTCCCAGGTGTGTCACCCAAGAGGAGGTTTTTGCCTGTTGCGACCCCTCAAGTCCTTCTACTCACTGTTGGGCATATAAAGTAGCTTTTCTGTCTCTTGCTCTTTTTAGGAACCTTACTCCACTAATCATTTCCTCTCCTATAACTTGAACTTCTTTTTTGAACTACAGGCTCTTCCTCTTGACACTTAAATGTATTTGTGTATCTCCATCTTAAAAATAATAAAATAAATTAATAAAACTTCCTGGACCATACACTATTCTTTAGCCATCACCCTATCTCACATTTAACATCTGGTTATTCAACAGATATCTACTGAATCTACAATGCGCCAGGAAGTGCTTTGGGCAGTGGGTCTGAAACAATGAACAAATGGGCACTATCAAGACCGGAGCTCACAATCTAGCTTCCAGAAAGGCCACCCTCTGACTTCACTTCTGAACATCCCATTCATATCTCTTCCATGGGTCACTTGGCTTTTTTATTCTTATGTGTCTGCAGTTCTTTCCACTAAGGTCCTAAAAGACCTCCTTCTTGCACCTTCTTTGCCTAGAAAACCCCTAAGCAGCATGGGGTCCAATGGACTATTCTCTTCTTCTAACATTCTCTCTCCTTTTGATATCTGTTAAACTCTTTTTCACCCTAGTTTCCTGCCCACCTCTCTGGTCATTTGTTGCAGCCTTCTTTGTTTCTGTCCTTCCTTTAAATATTGGTGTTCTCTAGGGGTTGGCATGCTGCCTTCTCTCTTTCTCATGCTGCACACTCTTCTTTGCCGATCTGCCTTCTTCAGGCTTTATTCATTACTGACAAATCAGCAGTTCCAAACTTTGATATGTAGTTGCCTCCTCAATGTCTCCTGTAGGAACCTCAAGCTAAACAAGAGGAAACTGGGTGTGTAATTTCTTCCCTTTCCCCCTAAAACCTGCTCTTCTTTCTGAGTATCCCAGTTCATTTTCTTGTCCGAGTTAAAAACCTGCCAGTCACCTTAGATCATTGCCTTTCTCTTTACCCTGGGTTCTGTAAGTCCTAGCTTCCTAATATCTCTTAAAATGCTTTAATTCTCTCATCCTGATGGTCACATCTTTGTGCAGGCTGCTGCCATCTTTCACCTCCATTACTGTAAGGGTCTCCTACTCAATCTTCCCATCCTTAGCCTTGTGCCCTCTGTGTGTTCTCCACATGACAGCTGGAGAAATCTGCCTGATCCCTCTGCTGAAATGCTCTTTCTTCACTTCTTTCTCTCCATTTCCTCCTCCTTCTGTTTCTTCTTTTATCTCTCTCTCTTTCTTCCCTTTCCCGAGAGACTGTCACTTAGGTATGGGTTTTCCAAGAAGGCTATCTGCTGTATACTTTGGGTAACAATGCCCTTTTTACCATGGCCTTTACTGCCATATTGTTTTTATCTCATCTTTCCCACTAGTCTATTAACCACTAGAGGAAGGGATCATGTGTTATTTGTCTGTGTATCTTCAATGCCCAGGTAGAAAAAAACTTTTAATGTTAATAATAGCTAATAAAAGCATTGTGGCTATTGCCCTACATCAATTAGTTTCAGTTACAAGAAATGCATCAGAGCCAGGTTGGGGAGAGGTTCCCAAGTGTGAAGAATTTTACCACTTGCTGAGCTGAGAATGTGAGGGTGATTGAGAAACATATTCATAAAAGAACTATTGTTACCTCACTTCTTATTTCTGCCCCATTGTTGACTGTGGTGGCATGAGCGAGGGTGCTGGTAGAGGGTCACCAACCCCTGAGGACAGAAGTGACAAGCCAACTTGTTTTTTATAACCAGTGTTCTTTTTTTTTTTTTTTTTGTCTCTCTCCTTTCTTCCAGGCATATGGTGACCTTCTTCCTTATATTCACCCAGATGGGCTTCTGCTGTGTGTACATTGTGTTTCTGGCTGATAATTTAAAACAGGTAGAGTCTTCTAGAGAAGGTGGGAAGGAAAAGAACTTGGAAACGGAGTGTCCTCTCATTAGTTGAGGAGTGTCAACTAATGAGGAGTGTCCTCATTAGTTGAACAGCTATTCAACAAATGGCTTCTTCTTTAGGGGGTCCTGGTGTCCTCATCAATATAAAACAGAAAGTTAAACTAGATGCTATCAAAAAACCAGATTTTCCCCGGTTCACTTATCTGCAGATTTCGTTAAGTGGTTAGTTTTTCCACAATACCCTTTGCCCAGTGTCTTGGACTTGTCCTCAGGGTTGGTCCCTAAAATTAGACTGGAAGAAATCTTGGATTTTGCAATCTTGCTTTGGAGTTTAATTATCCTAAACTCTTCTGAACCAGATAAGGGTCTTTCCGGCTAATATCTAACCTTCTTTGGGCCATCTACATCTACCATTAGTTGTTTAATATTCATGGTTTCACAGCCATTGGCTCCAGGAAGTTCTTTCCATCTAACCCAGAAGTTATCATGTAGCAGTTGGAACAAACTAATATGAGGAATAACAGAGGCCACCCTTAGTCAATCAGTAAGCTTAAAAAAGAAAACTGTTCCTTGGGGGTGTCTTTTTCTATTCATGGTAATACCAGAAATTGAGAAATGTAAAAAAAAAAATTAAAAAACAGGAAAAAAATAGTAAGCATTCAGAGTTAGTTTCTATTATGTGTCAGGCACAGTACTGAGCATTTTATAGGCTCTCCCCCATTTAACTCTCTCCATGACCTTATCAGAGTAGGTACTGACAAGAAAACCACTGCTATAAACTCTATAATGTATATCAGGCCACAGTCACAGTTAAAAATGTAGGCCTTTAGACATCAGAGCTCAAGTTCTTCAACATTATGCTATATTGATTCTCAAAACAAAGCAAGATTAGTCTTAATGCAACCACTTGTGATTATTGTTTTAACGTAGTATTAACTGGTTAGCATTTTGCAATTTCCATATAGGTTTCAATGTAGTTTTAATAGTTTACTAATATTTCATCCCACAGATTGACCATGACTTAGTCTTCTATCATTGGATATTTTCTTTGTTTCCTTTATTTTTCTACTATAATCTGTCCAAGCCTTAGTCTACCCCTTTCTTTCCTTAGTATATATTTCTTAAAGTAAAATTACTGGGTCAAAGAGTTTAGTTGTTTTGAAGGCCTTTAAAACACATGGCCAGATCACTGCTTAGAAATCAATCTGATATCAGCAGAACTTTATTTATTGTCTGTCCAGAGACAAAGCAAGCATTGTCTTGAGGAGTTTGCAGACTCAGTGGAATGTATTCTAAAACATAAAAAGTTAAATATCAATATGAAAATGTGGTGCCAAGTCAGGACACCACTACCAACACCCTGAGGCTGGGGTGCTTTGTTGTAAACTAAGGGGTAGAAATGGGTGAGCAAGGGAAGACTCCCTCAGGACGTGCACCTGAGCAGGGTGCTGAAGAGTGGCGGTGGCAGCCAAGGTGGGAGACAGGAGGAGTGAACACCTGCGGGCAGAATGCAGGGCACGTGCTCCAGAGGGGAGATGCAGTTGGTTGTAGAAGAGCCTTCAAGGTTGAATGGAGCCCATTTATGAAGGACCTTGAATGCCTGGCTAAGGTTCCAAGTATTTTTTCTACTGTAGTGGGAAATCAGGAAAAAAAAAAGACAATGATTTATTTAACTATTCATGATATGTTGTTAAATGAAAAGGACATTTCAAAATAAGAGGATGCTATGATTGTAGTCTGGTAAATTAAAAGGGATTCATATCACACATGTCATTGTGATAGTGTAGAGGAAATGAATACATGAATATTTATTCCACAGCATTACTGTCGATACCTGTGGGTACTAAGGTAGAAGACCCTTGCTTTACATTTTCTTCTTGCCTAACTTAATTGTTGTGCAGTGGATTGCTTGCACAATTAGACTGTTTCCATTAAGTTATGCTGATTCTTACTGAGGGTGGTACCATCCCTCCCCTGCCCTGACTTTGCCGGTGGGTATTTATATTGTGCGTAGGACGGTGTTTCTTGTTTGTCTCAACGTTGGAGGATGATAATAGATTTTATTGAGTGGGGTCCAGGGATGCTAAGTGTCTTGCAGTGAATGGTCCAAACCTCTCAAGAAAGAGTTCTGTCACTCAAAATGCCAGTATTGGTTCATTTAAGACAGTTAAGTGGTGGAGATTTTTTTGTTTGTTTGCTTGTTTGTTTAAGCAAAAGAGATTCTGGAGAACTTGAGTAGAAAATAAGTTAGTTGAAGAATATTGACTAACTTCCAAATAACAGAGGAAGCTAAAAAAAAGGGGGGGGATCTCAGAAAAGAACAGGAACCAGGGCAGTTTGGGGGTTTGGGGGATGTAGACAGAACTGACGTCTCCTCAGGGATCCCTTGTCAAAATTAAGTTGTATGCTCTCTTATTCTGTCCCTGTGTCATTTTGCTAGTTGTTTAGATTCAGATTGCAGGGAGAGATTGTGAATGCCCCAGTTGAGCCAAAGGCCAGTCCTGTAGTTCTGCCACATGATTGTGACTCACAATCCTCCAAGGTTGTACCTGGGTGAGAGAATTCACCAATAATAAATCAAAACCAGGAGGAATGGATGCTGTATTGCCAAAAGCTACCAGATAGGTGCTATAAATCCAGTTATTTTTTCAAATTATTTCTGCTAGCCCTGGCTGGTGTGGCTCAGTTGGTTGGGTGCTGTCCTGCACACCTCAAGGTCGCCAGTTGGAGTGTGTGCAAGAGGCAACCAATCGATATTTCTCTCCCTCTCTTTCTCCCTCCTTTATCCTCTCTCTAGAATCAATAAAAGAAAAAAAATAATAAATGTATTTGTGCTGCCTCTTTTGAGGAGGTATGGTACAGAAGATTTATAATAAGAAGTCCTAAATTCACCCTAATTCGAGTGAGATATTCTAGCCCTTTGGGGGAGGGAGTTTGTGCACCAGGACTGAGCTAATCATGTGGCCAGAAGATTTACTGATTCTTCCACTTGTTTTTCTCATCTTTCCCCAGGTGGTGGAAGCCATTAATGGCACCACCATCAGCTGCCACAACAACGAGACAGTGATTCCAATACCCACCATGGACTCTCGACTCTACATGCTCACCTTCCTGCCCTTCCTGATGCTGCTGGTCCTCATTCGGAACCTCAGGGTTATGTCCATCCTCTCCATGTTGGCCAACATCAGCATGCTGGTCAGCTTGATCATCATCAGCCAGTATATCGCCCAGGTTAGTGCATACCGCACACCTGATTCCTGCAGGGGGCGGAGGCTTTTATCAATAATAGACTGATACCTGGCGCCAGCGCTGAGGGTAGGGAATGTTTACCTCATTCTTCAGCCTAGTACGCATCTCACCGTGACATTCTTTCCATAAAGATGTCTCTGTGAAATCTCATTCTTCTGGATGTCTCTTCTTTCATGTTGCTTCTCCTGTAATGGTTTGATGTCAAATTCTGGCTTTTAAGAAATGCTTTGCAAGGAAAACATCTTAATTGGTGACCTATAGATCATTCTTGTAATAGTTGGATAGCAGCAAAAGGCAGATGAAAAGCAGCCTCTTCTTATCGAATTTCATCTGTGTAGCCTTACATACTCTAGCTACAATTCCAGGCACTCAGAATCACCCTTAGGGCACTCAGGAGAAAGAAAAACTCATACTTTATCACAGAGATATAAATAGTCTTGAAATACCAAAGCCAACCTATCATGACATAAATTATGATGCCTTTGAAGTTGAGTTATGGATATTAATTTTCCCTCAATTTCCTACTTTTCTATCCTTTCTAATTTTTATTTTGTAGAATGGACAAGGCTACATAGAAATTTAAACTCCAGAAGCCCCTTGTTATACCTAATACCTTTCAGGTATTTTTCTCTTTCAGGAGTCACAAGGGAAAAAAAAGTTATATTGTCCATGGAATTTAGTAATAATAACAAAGTAGTCAAATATTTTAGGATAACTATAGGTAAGTCTTATATTCCTTAAGGCACTATTGATAAATGCCACAAGATTGAATTTTATAGTGAAATAGCTTTCCTGATTCATATTGGGACAATTCCAGAGGTTGCCCAATTAGGGGAATGGTTCTGTGATGATTTTCACGTTCTGGGTCACAGGGTACAGAGCATATTTCTTTCATACACTTTCTCCCTCTTCAATTTGTAGCTCACTGAAGAAGAGGAGGAAACTTTCATATTTAACCAATTCCTTTGGGCTCCCTGGAATTTCACTGTAACTACAGACAGCAATTTCCAACCCCCATGACCACCGTACATTCAAAGTATCCCTGGGCACTTTAGGTTGGTGCTGACCTCTGGTGTGCAAGCCTTTCTTTTGTTGGACTCTGATTAGCCAGGCTCCCTGTGTGGGATACTGCTTCCTTAGTACGTCAGCAATGCCTTGATTTCCCTCGCCCCCCAGCTGTTTTTTCTGGAGCCGTGTTAAAATCTACTCATTATTACCTACTTCCTTTTGAAGTTTTCTCAATTTCTTGATGTTTAGTTTTTTTAAAAAAAATCAGGTCTACTTTCAGAATACTCTCTTAAAGGAGCCCAAACATGCTTTGAAGGTTAATGTCTTACCCCATATCTCTTTTCTATAGGATATTCCAGACCCCAGTCAGCTGCCACTGACAACAAGTTGGGAGACCTACTCTCTCTTCTTTGGAACAGCTATTTTTTCATTTGAAAGCATTGGCTTGGTAAGGTGTGAATCGGGGTAGAAGGTCCCTGGCACTGTGGGTGGCCTTCTGAGCAGGATCTGGGAGCTCTGGGTTTCCGTGCACTCCAGAGACTGAGAGACCAAGAGACCGGAACCTCTGGCCTCACTAGGGTCAACTGTCATCAGCAGGAGAAAAGGAGGTTACCACAGAGCAGCAGTCGGGACACAGAGTTCTAATCCT
>PVKU01004719.1:87320-140247 GCA_004027475.1 Anoura caudifer
TTTCCCCCCCCCCCCCCCCCCCGCCCCGCTTGGGGAAGGAGAGTGCTGTGTATATAACTTTTTAAGTTTGCTTCTCATTTACATATAGTACAATTCACTTTTGAGGGAGTAAAGGGGCATCGCATGTTTCTGTAAGTTTTGAGAAATACGGAGTCATTGATGCACAACGATCAGGACCCAGAATAATTACCTCACCACAAAAAACTCCCTCAGGCTGCCTGCTTTGTAGTCAACTCCCCCCCGCCCCCCACCCCCCGCACCATTAGGCCTGGCAACCACCTTCTGTTCACTGTGTCTAGTGTCTTATCTTTCCCAGAACATACAGGGAACCACACAGTGTGTAACCTTTTGAGACGGCTGCTTCCACCTAGCTGCATTTAAGATCATCTATGTTGTTGCCGGCATCAGTCGCTCATTGCTTTCCATCTCTTGAGCATGCGCAGTAGAGCAGTACTGCAACTTGTTTACCAGGTCACCTGCAGAAGCAAATTAAGATTGTTTCCAGGTTTTGACAGTTATGAATGATGCTGCTGTAAGCATTTGTGTGCGGGTTTTTGTGTGAACATAGTTTTTGTTTCTCTAGGAGCAGGTTCACTAGGTCACAGAATATAATTGAGTCTTGGTTTTTAAGCCAATTCGACCATCTTTGTCTTTTAAATTGATGTGGTTAGACTACTTGTGGTTCACATAATTATTATGGTTAGTACATCTGTGTTTTATTTATTTTCTTTTTACCCTTCCTCTTGCTTTTCTTCTGTTTTTCCTTTTTTGTCTTCTTTTGGATTATTTGAATACTTCTTAGTATTCCACTTTGTTTGCCTATTGGATTTTTGGCTAGTATATCTCTTTCTCTAATACCTATGGTGGTTGCTCTGGGGATTCCAATATACATATATAACTTTACACAGTTTACTTAGAATTAATATTTTATCATTTCTGGTAAACTGTAAAAATCTTATAGTCATATAGGTCCTTTTACTTTCCTCCCTCTTTGTTGTATTGCCCATCGGTATCATGTCTATGTATGTGAAAATACCATCAGTCCTGGCTGGTGTGGTTCAGTGGACCGAGCGTGGGCCTGGATACCAGCGAGTTACCAGTTCGGAGCACACACCTGGACTGGGGGCTGGGTCCCCAGTAGGGGGCACATGGGAGGCAACCACACACTGATGTTTCTCTCCTTCTCTTTCTCCTTCCCTTTCCCTCTGTCTAAAAACAAATAAATAAAATTAAAAAAAAAAACTACCATCAGACAATCATACATATTCCTTACTTACAACAAACTTATGAGTAGAAAAATAGTCTCTTATATCTACTCAGATAATTATGATTTTTGCTGCTCTTTATTCTTGAATTCACAAATTTCCCTCTTGTACATTTTCCGCCAGCATGAAGATCCTTCATTAGCTTTTCTTTTATTTTTAAAAAATTGTATTAAATTTATATCTCATGTAAATGGAATCATACAGTATCTGTCCTTTTGTGTCTGGCTTAGTTTATTTAGTATAAATGTCCTCAAGATTCATACATGTTGTGACATGTGTCAGAATTGTCTTCCTTTTTACGGCTGAATAATGTTCCATTGTGCATATATACCACATTTTGTTTATCCATCCATCCATCACCGGACACTTGGGTGGCTTCCACCTTTGGCTATTGTGAATCGTGGTGCCATGGACAGGGGACGCAAACATCTGTTCCAGTTCCTGCTTCAATTCTTTCGGCATCTACCCAGAAGTGGTGTGCCTTTCTTCTTATTCCCGTTCCTCTTTCTCCTCCTGTCTTCTCACACTGTGATATTTCCATAGGTTCTGCCCCTGGAAAACAAGATGAAGGATACCCGCCGTTTCCCAGCTATCCTGTCCTTGGGAATGTTCATCATCACTGCTCTGTACATTGTCATCAGTGTTCTAGGCTACTTGCGGTTTCAAAACGACATCAAGGCCAGCATAACCCTTAACCTGCCCAACTGCTGGTAACTTTACGGGCCCTCAGGTGGTGGGGACTCGGAGCCAGGTGGGAACGTTTAGGTCACTTGCCCCTCCCTTCCACGGATGGCAAACTGAGGGCTAGAGGGCCTCCCAGGGGAAAGCAGAGCTGCTGCGGGAGCCCTGGGCTCTGGGTGCCCTGTTCAGGGAGCTCCTCCTCCAACCACAGCCTCTCGTGTTGGGCAAGGCCTTGTTGGCACAGTATGAAGGAGGATATGATTTGGGAAGAAAGGGAAGAAATGAGACCTAAGAAGAGAAGGGAAGGGTCTGAGGAGTGCAAGAGGCAGAGAGAGAGGAGTCGGTGGGCGGCAACACTTCCAAGTACATTTGCAAAGGCTGTGTTACCAAGTCTTGCTTGCCACAGCCAGTGGTGCACATGCCCGTGTCAGAGTAGCTAGGATGAAAAAGCAGTAAAACAGAACCCATTTGGGAAGGCCGCTGTAAAATGTTCTGTTCAAATGCACTCAGTTCATGCAACAGTTAGCTGAGCCAGACTTCAACAGGGCCGTACCGTACTTAAACAGACACATGAACCCATTTGCGCTGTGAGCATTCTTCCCACACCGAGGCATATCATTAATTACAAGATGCCTGCCTTTTTAAGGGTCACTTGGAGGCTTAATTTGCCTTAAATGGGGTACCTTTCCCAAGTTGATAAATGTCATTTATCAAGCATTTACTGCATGCCAATTATACGCAGATGCCAGTCTAGACACATGAGTATATGGAGTGTTCTGATGTGAGTAGACTATGAACTTGAGCTTCACTGTCTTGCCTGACTCATAATCCACTGGAAAAGTAGGAGGGATAGATAGTATATATAAACAATTATAACACAGAATAGAAAAAGAAGCCCTCCAGAGGAACAAAGAGGTCTTGGGAATTTTCTTTATTTTTATTTTTACTTTAATTTACTTTTATTTTATTTACTTTTATTTACTTTTATTTTATTTTATGAGAGGAATGGAAGAGAATGAGAGGGAAGGAAACATTGACTGATTGCCTTCTGCCTTGTGCAAGAGCCCCAGTGGGGCAGTGTACAGCCCAGGCATGTGCCCTGCAACAATGGAGCCTGCAACCCAGGCATGTGCCCTGACTGGGAATCAAACCTACAACCTTTTGGTTTACAGAATGATGCCTAACCCACTGAGCCTCAGCAGCAAGGGAAGGCCTTGGGGACTTTCAAGGAAAGAAACTACATTGTAATAAGGCAACAGAGAACATTGTTGTATAACAAGATAACTCTGCCCAGACAAGGACATCTCTGGCACTTCTGGGTCCAGGTTCCAGTTGCACTGCCTCCTAGCTCGAGGTCATGGATGATTTACTTCTAGCTCGAGGTCATGGATGATTTACTTCCCCTCTCTGACCCTCAGTTTCCTCATCTATAAAGCAGAATTGGCATGAGGATTGAGTTGGGCTTGTCTAAAAGCATCTGGCATTAGTACCTGCTCAAGAGATGGGAATTTCAAGAAATCTGTGGGGTTTGGACAGATGAAAATGGGGTAAGTGGTATGTATTCCAGGCATTGGGACTAGTGAGAGCAAAAAACACAGAAATGTCAAAGTCAGCCTTTTAAGGAATGACCTAAACACAGGCTCAGATATACGCATAAATGCACAAGTTTATTAAACATGGGAGATGCATCTATCATGTTCATGAATTGAAGAAAAAACATCATATCTACATAGGTCAAAAAAGGTTTTGATAAAACTCAACATTCCCCATCACACACTCCCTCTGCCTCTAGTCTGAAGCCTGCAAGGAACCCTGCCCTCTTTTTACCACCCCGGCCCTCGCACAGCCCTATTTGTAGATGCCTCTCCCCCCAAGGATTTGGGATTCTGCAGTTCTGGCAACCTACTGAAAGCATTTGTCATGTGCCAAGAGCTTTGGGGGTATCCAGAGAATTCTTAGGGACAGAGATCACAGGGACCAGAGTCTTTTAGACCCAGGGTTTTTGGTCTTCAGTAGTTATCACTTGTCTCTCCCTGGGCAAGGTAGCCAGACTGAGCCTCTCTATCCTAAAATCTAAAATGGAGCATCAGGTGATAGTGGTTTGTGAGGTGTTATCCATACCTATGCTCAAGACGACCCTCTCACCTGTTGCCTTTCAAATCCGTGATGCTCAGGCTATTTTCACTGCGTGCTCTTCTAGGACTCCTTCTTGGCTCTTAGAGGTCCCCTCCCCCATCAGTTTCAGACAAAGAAACTTCAGCCAGAGGGACTGTCCTAAGGTCAGAGTTTAACTTGAGAGGAGGCTGGATGTCAGAGGCCAGTGGTCAGAGGAAGCATCGCTGTTTTGTCCTGCAGGCTGTACCAGTCGGTCAAGCTCCTCTACATCACTGGCATCCTGTGCAGCTACGCCCTGCAGTTCTATGTCCCTGCAGAAATCATCATCCCCTTGGCCGTCTCCCGGGTGCCCAAACGCTGGGCACTGCTCCTAGACCTGTCCACCCGCTTCACCATGGTCTCCTTGACATGTGAGTAGAAGGCAGAGAGAAATGTCGCTCTTTGTCTGAGGGCTATCAGAAATCAGCCAGATGATAAAGGAGAGTCATACTAACCAGCGCTGATTGAGTACTAACTGTTTCAGGGACAAGAAAAGGCTTTGCAAGTAGTAATTCATTTAATCTCAGGGACAACCTAATTCTCACAAGTACCTAGACAGATCTACTGCTGTTCAGCCTGAGGAAGGGGCGCAGCTTATCAAACAACAATCATATCAGGACTGATATTTATTAAACACCTACTGTGTGCCAGCCACTCTGCTACCCTTCTTTAGTCCATATTTCATAGACTTTTATTCAGTCCTGCAGGAACTCTTATGAGGTAGGACCATGATAAAGCCTACTTTACAAATGAGAACGCTGAGGCAGGGGGTGATGAGTATTTGGCCAAGATGTGCCAGAGGTGGGATATGAACCCAAGTCATCGAAGCCCGGAGCCAGCACCCTTCGCCTCCCGGAGAGAGGTTGGAAATGAGCCAGTGAGTCTTGTCTGGCAGCAGAGGTGTGTTGTTTGACTCTCATGATGTATAAATGTACAAATCTGAGTCAACATTAAAAATGTGGGAGATTCACATACAAATCTGTATTTCTAATGTTTGTGGGGTGGGGGGCAATGATTTGGCAACTCTAGGGTCACATTCCCCATTGGCAGAAATCAGCTGGACTTGACCCCTGGATGGGCCCTGCTCACTGGGTGGCTTCAGCTGGCTCCACTCATCCCCTCACAGCCCTCCCCCTGCTTCAGGCCCCAGGAACCAAGTGCCGCATTTCTGCAAGTACCTTAGCGGGGACAAAGGGAATGACAGAGATTCCTGCATTGAGTGTGACAGCCCAGCCATCTCTAACACTCCTTTTAATTGTGATTCTAAGAGTTTCCCTCTTGCTTCTTGCTGTACTAGACCAGGCCATATAATTCACTGGACACTGATTTTCCTCCTTTGAAGTAATCTCCTTCCAATTTACCCTAGGAGACAGGGACACTACCATTTAGAACCTTAGAGACTCCAGACAGATGAAGGACTTTGTCCCAAATATGAAGCTAAGAATTTCTGAAGCCTAAAACTAGGACTTTAGCACATGTTGCCCCAATCAGTACATAACAGTAAATAACTTTTCTGAGTGATTTACATTGATTAACTTGTTTAAAACTTTACTATTGTTTGAAATATGGTCCACAATACCTAAAAGCATAGATATCGTTGATCCCTCTTTTGTAGATGAGGAAATAAGATGAGAAAAGGGGCAGGGGCTTGCCCATGGCCACACAAGAAGCCAGAATCCCACCTCCAGACCTGCTTACATTGTCATGTTAGCGATTAAAATGCTAGCTCTATGAAAGCAGGCTGTTTTCAGTTTCTGTCTGTTTTATGCATTGATACATCTTAAATAGTCAGAACAGCCCCCCATGCTGTTATTCAGTGTAGCTGAATCATTGAATACGCAGGGACTCACAATGTACCTTAGTGGCACAAGCATTATTTTAAGCTAAAAACATTTAAACAAACAGCAGCCATAGGGGGAAAAAGAAGAATTAATTTTATCTAAACTTCCTTTGCTGAATTAAGCAGAACCCTCCTAAAAAGTAGACATTCCCTCTCTGGGAGGTTTTCAGCCAGAAAGGAGACTAACTATCATGACACACCGAGAAATTACTTTCAAAAACTCTATTTGAAATCATCATACCTTCCACTTTTCTTGAGGAGGAGCTCTGCCCTCTCCTTTCACCGTATAAAATGAGGATGTGAGTCCCTCTCTCTGGCTCTTCCAGGAGCCAATTCACCTAGCCCTGAGTAAACTTTGTCTTTTCTCCTGTTAATCTGTCTATTATCAGTTAAATTTGCAGAACCCCATCACGGAAACTAAGTGGGTGGTTTTTTCCTCCCAATGATATGAATCCATATATTTGAAAAATGATTGGAAGGAGATGCAGCAAATTTTTAATGTGTAACCTCTAGTTAATGCAATAGGGGCATTATAGGACTTTCAACTTTTTCTTTATATGACTGACTGTAAGAGAAACAACTGGCTTATGTTTTAAGAAAAGGATTTTAAAAACAAACTTTAAAAGCTTGGCTAAGCCTGGATGATCTGCCTATCCCTTATCATCTCCCACAGGCATCTTGGCCATCCTCATCCCCCGCCTGGACCTGGTCCTCTCCCTGATGGGCTCTGTGAGCAGCAGCGCCCTGGCGCTCATCATCCCGCCCCTCCTGGAGATCACCACCTACTACTCGGAGGGCATGAGCCCCCTCGCCATCGCCAAGGACGCCCTGATCAGCATCCTGGGCTTCGTCGGCTTTGTGGTGGGGACCTACCAAGCCCTGGATGAGCTGATCCAGCCAGAACACCCTACCACCTTTCCCAACTCTACCGATTTTATTTAGCGAGAATGGCGCAGCTCCTCACCCACCAGCACCTGATTTTTAATGATGTGGAACTCTTTTATACATGTGTTATCTTTATTTTGAAAGGACTCACCAACTACAAGGTCTAGATGGTAATTAAAAACTTTTTTTTATTATTTCTCTTTCCGTCCCTTGCTTTCTGTCATGTTGAGAGCTCTCCCATGGCAGACTCTCAATTCCATCCAACTTCTGGCAACTCACACGGTGACTTTCACATCTTGAGTGGAGCTATGCAAGAAGTCGCCACCAGGGGCACCCAAGTGGCAGCAACTGGCAGAAGGAGGTGTGGCCTGCTAAGGCTGACCTGGATTTGATAGACAAAGGGTTCCAGCAAGGTGCGGACAGCTCCAGCATGGAGATGGATAGGGCCAAGAGGGCCATTGTGAGCCACAACTAGCAGACAGAAGAGCCATCATATTTGTCAAGGGCAATACACTTTCTAAACCACTGGATAAAGCTTTGGCCCAGTTCAAAGATCCCAACAATAGATTGGAGGAATGGAAATAGATGTGCCAATGGGGGGGAGGGGGCGGGACACAATGACATTGTTGGGCATTATTTTCCTCTTAAGTCTTTCACCATCTTGATTACCTACTGTGGGCCAAGCATAGTTCTAGGCTCTTGTAGTAGATTACAAAACTGGCCACAAATTCCTCTTGACAATGTGACTTTTCAGCTCCTCCCATCAAGAGGGGAAATCTACCCTCTGAATCTGCTGTTAGCCTTGGATGTGCTTTGGCCAAGGGGACGTTAGTAAATGGGATGCAAGCAGAGGTTTGGTGATGGCTTGTGCATCAGGGCTTTCATCTCTTGCTGTGCTGCGGAGCCAAGACCACCAGGTGACAAAGCCTGGACAAGCCTACTGTAGGATGGGAGACCATGCAAAGCAGAAACCAATTATTCCAGTTGAGCCCTGCCCCCCAAGTCTGTCAGCCTGCCAACTTCTGGACACATGAGTGAAGCCATTCTTAGACTATATCCAGCCCCAGTGAAGCTGACCCAGACCATACGAATTGACCAGATCATCCACAGAATTGTGAGAAAATAATAAATGTTTGTTGTTTTAAGCCATAAGATGTGAGAGTTTTTATGCAGCAGAAGTTAACTAATACATCACTCTAATGGACATACACCAGTGAGTGAAAAAGGAATCCTGGCCCTCAAGAAGCTGATCCACCATCCTCTGGGAGAGAATAGCAGGCAAGCACCTTATCACAGGTCCTTGTAAGGGTGGGGGACACTGACTGCTCTGGAGTCCTAATGATGACATTCCACGGGTGGTGCCATGGAGAACTGGGTCTCCCAGCCGGGAACTCAGTCCTGCTGCCTTGACATTCCAGTGCCCTATCTCATGACCTTGGCCAGAGGCCGGTCAGCCCGAGACACCACCTCAGCCTTCCTGGTGGTATTTGCTCCTTCCCCCCTAAAATTACTAAAATTGAGACAATGCCTCTGAATAACCGAGTAGATAGTACGCAGATCTGCAGTCCAAGGGGAGGGAGATTCTCATCATACTCTTTGTGGTTTACAAGAATGACCCATGCTTCTTTTAGCCTCAGTTTTAAGAGAACGTTTGAAAAAGGCCCTTTCTGCTTATTTTCAACCATCAACCTCCCTATCAGCCTAGGGAAGGTTGTGGGGTGCAGTGGGGGAGTTTGTGTCTGCCTCAGTTCCCAAGTCCTGGTCTGCTCCTTTTCTGTTACTCTCTACCTGTTGGATTTCCAGAAGGTGCTTCAGGGGCACAAGCCCCACTCAGGCAAGGGACAGACTGCCTGACCACACCCAGATCCTGTGGTCTGCAGAGTACCTACCAGGAGAGGGGATACTCAGCCTGTGCAGTGGTCCACAGCCACCTAGCCAGATGGTGGCTTATCATCTCCACCCCCTGACTTCTCTGTTTCATCAGCAGACCCAGATGACTTCCGCTGATCAGCCAGAGACTTGGCAAAGCCATCTTCCTCTCTCTGAACTTGTCTCTCTCACCCTGCTCCACTGTCATCCCATTCATTTTTGCTAAGTTTAACATGGTCTTCTGTTACTAAAAAGTGGTCACACTCATTCTCTAAGGACAAAACCCTACTGCACAAAATCATCAGGTTAATCTTATTATTGAGACCAATCTGGATAAACTAAAATCTTAGAAAGAAGAAAGTAAGTTTAGCAATACTGATGTAACCCATAAAGCAAGCTAGGGAGACTCATTAGTAACTGCCAACAACACTGAAGACTACCAACCGTCAGAACTGTGTTTGACTGTTGAGGATATTAAATTTTTATTTTTTTAAGATTTTATTTATTTTTAGAGAGAGGAAGGGAGGGAGAAAGAGAGAAAGAGAAACATCAATGTGTGGTCACTTCTCATGTGCCCCCTACTGGGGACCTGGCCCGCAACCCTGGCATCTGCCCTGACTGGGAATCGAACCAGCAACCCTTTGGTTTGCAGGCCGGTGCTCAATCCACTGAGCTACAGCAGCCAGGAGGATATTAAATTTTTAATTGTCTGGTACTGGGTTTTACACAAATACTGTGCCCCTCCATTTAACTTACTGATTCTTTATCTTTTGGAGCTTTCTATTAAGTCAAGGATCATAGAAAATCCTTCCTTCCCTCATTGAACACTTACTGTTTTTTGTAGGATTACCTTGTTTATTCCTGACAACGTTTCTGTGGAGTCCCTTTTGTCATTGTCCCCATTTTCAGGCAAGGAAACAGTAAGGAAACAGGTTCAGGGATAGTAAGTACCATGCTGACCATCAAACGTGTAATAACAGATGGGTCCAGGACTCAAACGTTTGTGCACCAACACGCCTCCCTACATCTCACAGCCCAAGAATGACCCTTGAATGGTGGTGATCAAAGTGGGGAAAAAAACAGGAAAATTGTGTCCAATGGATTACACATGTGTAAACATTAGAAACCCAGTAACCTCTCTTTACAACTAAGGCATCAGCTGTGAATTGGAGGTGGGGTTTGGAGACTGGTGAATCAGGAGCAAAGCCATCTTACAGTATTGCCTGATGCTATTTAAATTATTCGCAGACACAGACAGAAGAAAGTCATCCCTACTTTTCATACATAGGTGTCCTGATTCTAATACCAAAATCTAACAAAGCACACCCCAAAACTGTGACCAAATATAAAAAAGCGAGGACCTTAAAAAATAACAGCAAATGGAATCTGGCAGTGTATTAAGGCTTTTTAAAAATCCTCACCCAAGGATATATTTATTGATTTGAGAGAGAGGGAGAGAGAGAAACAGCTATGTGAGAGAGAAACATTGATCCATTGCCTCCCACATGTGCCCCAACCAAGGATCAAACCCACAACCTTTTGTTGTACGGGACAACGCTCCAAGCAACTGAGCCACCCATCCAGGGCAATGGTGGATGTGTTTATACTACTGAATGGCACACTTAAAAATAGTTAAGTTTTATGTTATGTGTATTTTACCAGAACTTTATTTATTAATTTGAGAGAGAGAGAGAGAAGCATTGATTTGTTGATCTACTTATTTATACATTCATTGGTTGATTCTTGTATTCAATGCCCTGACTGGGGATTGAACCCACAACCTTGATGTATCAGGATAATGCTCAAACCAACTGAGCTACAAGCCAGGGCCTCACAATTTTTTAAAAAGCTGTATCACACATCAGGTTGGTGGTAGAACAAGAGTATGAACGAAGCCTGTTAAAATGTCCACAGCTGTTCTCTCTGGATGACGCTCACTTTCGTAGTTTTGTGATTATTTTGCTTTGTTTTGAGATGAGCATAGCATTTATTATAATCTATCACTGTCTTATTGTTTCTTGTTTATTGTCATCTTCCTACTTCCTACTAAAGTGCAGACTCCTTGCAAGTGTTCATTGCTGAGTCTGCAAGTGCCTGCCTAATACAGAGCAGGCATTCACTACTAAGTATTAAAGCAATGAATAAATGCATTGGGGGGGGGGAATTATTTTCAGCTTGAGAAAAGGCTTTAGGGCATCAGAGAAGGGAAAACTCTCATCCGATACTCAGGAGATGGAAGAGGCTCATAGAGTTGGTTAGGGAGCATTATTGAGGGTTGACATTGGGAGCACTTTTGTCCCCTCCCACCATAGCCTTCATAAGTAACCCGTGCAGACCACCACAAATAAACCTACAGTCAAAGGACAGTGTGCCTGGCTTTGCTCTGCAAAGGCATCTTTGAGACTAGACTTTATTCCTGCCAGTCCCATCTCAAACACACTGGAGTCACCTTTGACCCTGTCTTTCCTTTACAGCTCACATCAAGTCCATCAGCACATCCTCTTGGCTTTAGCTTTTCAGATATCCAGGCTTCAGTCACTTATCACCATCTCTGCAGCTACCACCCACTGCTGACCTAAGGCATTGCAGTTGCCTCCTAGCTTATTGTAACAGCCTCCTGCTGCTTCTGTCTCACCCCGCTTCAATCTGCCGCCAACGAAATGGCCAGAGAGACCCTGTTAAAATCCAAGTCATGTTGCTTCTCTGCTCAAAACCCTCAGTAAAAACCAAAGGCATTCCAGTGGCCTACAAGTTCCTGCCCACCCCATTCCATCCATTTCTTCTTGCTTCCACTCACATCAACTACATCTCTGGTGTGATCATGTAATTTATCCTTCAAGTCAGGGTACTTTTGATAGTGAAGAGGCAATAATAATGATTACTAATTATTAATTGTGCCAAGGCAACAAGCACAATCCTGGGAAAACCAGATGTGAGCTCCCTCTGCTCAGATCCCCTGTCCTCTGTGCACACTGAGCCAGCCACATGGCCTTATCGCTCCTGAAATACCCCAGGCACTCTCCTGCCTCAGGACTTTGCACTTATTCCTGCCCCTGCTTTAAGTTTCTTACCCAGAACATACACAGGGCACGCTCCAAGTATGGAGAACAGTGCCTAGCATCCAGGGGTACAGGGGTGGGGAAAAAGCAGGTTAGTAATAATAACAAATGCAATAATAAACTTTCACATACTCGCGACTATAAACCTACTTTTACCTATCTCTGTATACTAGATGCTCCTCAATAAATATTTGTTATAATAAATAACTTTCTCTAAGTTTACTTGCACTCCCTTCCAAATAGGTGGCAGTCATACACTCTTATACAGACATTCTGAGCAGGTGGCATGTGAACTAGGCATTAAAAGCCAAGCTTCACCTCCACCCTGGGAAGGGGCAGCCTGATTACCCTCTGCTGTGCCACGCCTGCATCCTGGGATTCTGTAGCACCTCACTGGCTGGGCAGCCTCCATTGTGAGGTGGCCCTGGTTTCCTCCTTGCCAGAGGTATCAGAGCACTGAGCCTGGCCCCACATCCAGGCACCAGGACCTCCAGTCCAATGGTGCCTTGTTCCTTCCAGTCACACTGTTCACTTTGTCCTGTAGCACTAAGGGCTGAACTGGGAGGGGCTGAAAGTCCAGGCAAGTCCTGGCATGTGGCCAATCAAATGCAAGGGACACTGAGATGAGACGCTCGTAAGTCCCCCAAAAGACAGGTGAGGCACAGTCAACACCAGCTTCCCCTGCTGTCCAGCACCAGTTTCTCTGGAGAAAAGCCCATGGAAGGATGGCTCGAGGCTGCTACAGGCCTTCACCCTGAGCCACTGCCACTGACGCACCATGTCGAAGATGTCATTGCTTGGAAGAGACGACAGTAGTGAGTCCAGCTCCCTGCATGACGAGTCCAAGTCTGTTTCCAAGAGTAGCAGTGACACCAGTTCAGAGGATGTCCATCCTGTTGAGGAAGCCAATAGATTGTCGTAAGTGACTACACTGCCCTTCCAGATCTAAAGTCAAGCACTGTGGCCCTAACGACTCCCAGCCACATCTTCCTACTTCTCCTCTTTATGCACCTTTCCCCACTGAATAGGAGACAAAGGGATGAAAGGCAGAACCTTCAGAATCTGAGAAGGCTGATGCGTGTGGCTCTGGGTGTTACCCCTGTTGCCCAGTTTTTGCAAAGAACCTGGGTAGAAGAGCCAACCCCAGTGAGAGCATCTTGGCTGCCGGCACAGTACTGTGTCTTAGACTGGCCACTCCACATGCCACGGTTTCAGGCCGCTTTCCTACATGTGCTATTCTTCATTCCTCTCTGTCTCTCTCTCCCTTCCTCCCTCCGTCCCAACAACAAACCCATCCAGGAAACCAAAGGTCATCTCCTAGCCCCATGTCCCTACTTCTACTGCCATAGACTCAGAAATGTGGGACATTTTCTTAGAACTTTATTTCCAACCAGACTCTTACCTAATAATCAGATATTAACCACAGGCACAATGAGATTGTAAATGACAATAGTCAGTGTTGATAAGGGTGTCAAGAAATGCCCCTTCTCCCATCCTTTTGGGAAAAAATGGAATTGGTACCTTTGTAGTTGGCAATGCTATAATGTATTGCAAATCCTAAAGTATCTTTACATAAAACATACAAATACTTTTTGGCATGTGTTTTCTTTGAAAGTACACACACACACACACAACACACACACACACATATAAACAAAACTGGCAATAGTGACCATTTCTGAGAAGAGAATTGAGAGACTGAGAGATTTGTGTTCACTATATAAGAATTTTTGGTTCTTATTTTTGTCTTACCTTTGGATTTCATGTTCTGTTACCTAGGGGTTTTTAAAGTATAATTAAATATAAATATATCCTTTGATCAAAATAATACCACTTCTAGGAATTTTTCCCGACAACATAACATGGGTATGCATGATGATCTTATTTATGCACTGATTATAAAATTGACAATTCAGGCAAAACAATAGATTATTTAAGTAAAATATGATACCCACATCCAGGAGAATACAACACAGCCATTACAAGTGATGAAGAAAATCTATGGTTATGGAAGAATGTATGGAACGTACTATTCATAAAGGAAATTAGTTTAGGATACAGTGTTACCATAATTCTCCTTGTGTAAAATTGTGTGCATTTAAAAGCAAATAGGGATGCCCAGAAGAATGTTAATCAAAATGTTAAAGGTGATTATTCCTATTTGGTGAAATTTTGAATTTCCTTTTATAATAGCACTGTAATATTTTTCAAGGAAAAAATATAAATATTAAAAATGTGTGAATTCCCCAGGAGTTCTTCACATGTGTCTCACTCGCTAAGGCCCTGATCCATGATGCTGTTAGCTGAGTTCAGTGGTTTCTCCAAAACCTCATGTTGCCTTCTCCAAGAAATCTGACTCAGGCAAGACCACACCCTGCTGTTGGGAAGAAGGGAAGAAGGCAGGAGGAAGGGAGAAAGAGCATGTCTTTTGGCAAAATTAACATCAAAGAATTGACAAAACATTTTTTAAAAATTTTGCTTTGATGTATTTTCCAATAATTCCAGTTATCAAGAAATAAACATTACTTCTTGGAAGTGAAGGGACCACGGGTGCCCTCAGGCTTAGGTATGTAGACTGAACTAACAGAGATGCGGGAATTCACAGAAGTCCCAGGGCCCACCCTGCTCTCGGGACCCCACCCTCTCCCAGGCTGGCATTGGAATGTAAAAGACTCAATGGCAGGACAGAGACTGTCTCTGCAGGACTTGTCATGTGACCTTGGTCAGTTTATTTTCACCCTCCTGGCTGCCTCTAGACACTCCAAAGACTGTCCAGAGGGGCCCTGTGGTTCTTTGAGGGGGAAGAACCTGCTTAACAGCCCTTGCTCACCTTTTGGCCATCAGGGCAGCTCTGCTTCCTCCTCAAAGAGGCCCTTTCTAACAGGTGAGCACCACAAGGCCAAACCAAAGGTGGGAGTAATGATGATGCGATGACAAAGGTGATGGTGATGATGGTGATGATGATGCTGCTGACGCTATTGACGATGGTAACAACAATGCCTCGCATCTGCGAAGCAGTTCACGGTTCTGAGAGTCATCATTTCATTACTCCTTCTGATTCTTACCTTGACGCTGGGAGGTAGGCAGGGCAAGAATTATTCTTGCTCTTTCCTTCTCTCAGCAGATGAAGAAACAGATGTCAGCAGTTAAGGGCCTTCCCAAAGTAGTGACCAAACGCAGCAGGTTAATGGCAGAGCTAGGACTCGGAATCCAGTGCTTCTCACCTCTGGGTTCAGTGCTCTTGCACCCAGCTTTTCCTTTCAGGTCCTTTTTGATTCTCCTCTTATCATCCTGTCCCCACCTTCCCTCTCCCCAGTGGGGCTGCCAGCACAGGTGGGAACGCTTAGAACCTTGGCACCGAGCCCCACTGCTGGGCACCAAGTAAGCATTCTATGTGTACTGTAGTGATGTTATTAAATTTTATCCAACACATAGTACGAAATAAGTTCACAATGAATATTGGTTGAGTAAGTAAATGAAAGTACCAGTAAATGGAACAAGAACCGGTAAATATTCCATATGTGGTGGGAGATTGTTTTTCCTAGGAAGTGAATTAATCAATGACTTGGCACCAACAACACTCTATAAATTGAGAAAATTATTGACTTTCTTTATTGTCTATCTAAATGCCTCACCTAGTAGGTCTCAATAAATATTATTTGAGTGAATAAACCATGAAAGAAACCGTTGGATGAGTTAATGAATGAATTGGTACTAGGGAGTTCTCCAGATGGTAGCAATTGTTAGCAACTGTTTCTTCAAAGCTTAGTGCACGTGAAACATTTGTCCAGTTAGCTGAACTAGCACTAGCTCTGGATCAGATGCAGATCCCAGGACCTGAGTCTTAAACCAGAATGCACTGCATCGTGTTTTGTCACTCTTCGCAGCAGAAGGTGCTGGAGCTTCAGGAAGGAGGCTGAGCTTTGCGGACTACCCTTCCCCTCCACTAACATGCCCTCTTGTCTCCTGCTCTCCCCACACAGGATGATGCAAACCTTAATCCATTTATGGAAATGCAACATTGGCACAGGGCTCCTGGGGCTTCCCCTGGCCATGAAAAATGCTGGCATATTGGTAAGAGGGATCTGATGGTGAGAACTAGTTTTACCCATTTGGGGGAATGGGGTGGTGGGTCCCCAAGGCCTTTGCACTGTTTATGGATGGACAATTTGGGGGTACACTCTGTAAGAGCAAACATATCTGCAGGCATCAATCCACAGGAATCAACCTGGAGCCAAGTTGAATGTGCCTGGAAGAGATAGAACATTCCTCTTTTCCCAGTTTTATTGAGATAAAATTGGCATGCAGCTCTATATAAGTTGAACGTGTACCACGTTAATGACTTACAGATATTGCAAAATGATTATCACAATCAATAAATTGAGCTAGCATCCATCCTCATACAGTTACACAAACCTTTTTTCCCTTGAAATGAGAACTTTCAGGATCTACTTTGCAACTTTCAAATATACCATATGCAGTGTTAACTACAGTCTTTATGTTATATATTACTTCCCAGGACCTATTTATCTCAGAGCCGGAAGTTTGCACCTTTTGACCACCTTCATTCAATTCCCCTACTACCCCACCATCTTTCTTAAAGGCCCACCGTCCTCCCAAACAGTTACATAATCCACTTTGCCACAGTGCCCCCCATCCCCACAACTCCCCAGGATCGTATCCTTTTCACTCCTTTCACTCCTTTCCATTAGCAGCCTGGTCCCTGCAGCTGTGTGAATGTGTGGCTTCTATTTCAGCCCATTTGACTGATGCTGAGAAAGTGGCTTAGAAGATGAGGATGACATCTTCTCCAGTCCCCCACACTCCCAGCCACCCACCTGCCTCTTCTTATGCCATTCCCTTCTCCCTCCTCTGAAAACTCGAATGTTTCCTATTAACATTAATGGTACCTTCACCTGATTTTCTGGAACTTATATGTAGCTCACCTGGAATTCTTACAGCACTTACAAAGACGAGACACGCTTCTTTTTTAATATTCCTATCTTCTTGACTTACCTGAAAGCTCTGAGGGCAGGAGCTCAGATTTATCTTAACACCTCCCCGCAGTACCTACCAGAGACACTAACACATGGTAGTCCCCATGCATGTCTACTGAATTGAATTGAAGCCGAACAGATGATTTCCATTTGACTGAAGTGAGTTTCTCCTCGTCTCCAGGCCCAGTAAGTGGTCCCTGTGCCTAAAGGAGGCATACGGAGACCCTGGCTCCTGTTGTGACTTCCAGTCTGTGGCAGCTCTCACCCGGAGATGGGGCTCTCCCCTCTGGAATTCTCAGGGTTCTAGAACTTCAGAAGAGTGTTACCACCCGGACTGCAGCCAAGCTGTCTTTGCCACTGTGGTATTTGCTGCTTAAGCTGACTCTTCTATCCTTTGATCTGTGCTTCCTAGGAGTCGATAGATGACTTCTCTAACTCCACCTCCCGCCAGAACCTCTGACCATGATTCCCTGGAGGAATAACATTGAGCACCCGTCATGTGCATGCTGAGGCCCTGGGAATGTGGAAGTAAATAAGACCAGGTCTCTGCTGTATGAAGGCTACATCTAGTGAAACCCAGTGATACTCTTGATCTCTCATCTGTTTCCTTATGAGAGATAGTATTATCTCAGGTCATGTCTATAAAGGCATGAGTGTCCAGAACAAAGGAGGTGAGAGAGACTCTCTTTACTCTCTGCCATCTGATCATGTCTGGGAGATTACAATTAATAATGAGTCCTGCTTTTTAATCTCTTCCCACATACAAAAAAAATGGAAACTATATGAGGAGAAGATATGTTCATTCATAATCACTTCACTACGTGTATGTATATCGAATCACTATGTTGTACAACTTAACCATATACGATTTTTATTAAAAAATAAATTGACTAATAACTGACAAAAATAATTGACAAATTAGACACACTAGAGCAGTGATTCTCAACTGAGGATGATTTTTCACCCCGCACGAAGACATTCACGATGTCATAGATGCTCCTGGTTGTCATAACTTGTTTCGAGTGTGGCATGCCACTGACACCTTGGGGATTAGAGGCCAAGGGAGGCTGCTAAACATCCTGAAACACACAGAACAGCCTCCACAACAAAGAATCACCTGGCCCAAAATGCCATCAGTGCCTCTGTTGACATCCCAGTGCTAGGGGGAAAAAATCCTAAGACTGGGAAGGTAGTGAGCACTCTGTCACTGGAAGCATCCTAGCAGAGGTTGGGCAATCACTTTGCAGTGATGCTAAGAAGGGCATTTAAGCTGGAGCATCTAGAGGTGTAACGGTGGGAAATTGTAACCCATCCTATTCTTTTGACATTGTTTCTGTAAGTACTGATTCTGACTAATATGTAATTTGTCAATGAACCGCATGTTTGTGTAAGAATCCTAGGAACTAGTTTCAAAAGATAGCCTCCGATCTTCAAGCATCCCAGCTCGGAGACATTTGCTGATCATCATCCACAGTGTCAGGATGACACTGAAGCCTGGATGACTGAACCAGGATGACGCGTACCGGACCATCGCTTGCCTTATTGGAACGGACTGTGCTCATCTGCACGCAGAGAACTTCCTTGATCTCTTTGTTCTGTTCCCCTCTCCCTCCTTATAAAAACCTCTGCCTCTGCTGAGATGGAATGATAAGCTTTGAGACATGAGTCCCCCATCTTCCCAGGAGATGGGCTTCATGACAGGAGTCCCCCTTCTCCCAGGTGGCCGGTATCTGAATAAACCACTTCCCTTTACATCAGCACCTGCCTCTCAAGTGTTGGCTTTCACAGCAGCGGGCAGCCGGACCTGTGTTGGGTTACAGACACACAAGGACATTCAGGCAGGGGCTCTCATCCCAAAGGCAGCTTCATTCTGAGAGGGGTCCCGGCTCCCAGGCTGGGCAAGGGCCAGGTGCGGGAGTGATCAGTTTGTGGCTAACCATCCTCCACCTCTCCTCTGCCCTCCAGGTTGGTCCTGTTGGCCTGCTGACCATCGGGGTCCTCACCGTTCACTGCATGGTCATCCTCTTGAACTGTGCGCATCGCCTCAGTCAGAGGTGAGAGTCCTGCTTCTCTCTCACCTCAGTGCCAGGCCCTGCCTGAAGGTATGTTGAGTTTCCTTTGATGAGTGACCCAATTACTGGCCATCCCTCCAAGCCACCACCCCTGCTGTTCTAGATTCTACAGAGGCAGTGATAAAGTACCTCACCTGGAAACTCCGAGGTTCAGGCCCAACTGTGCTGCTAACTAGCTGGACGACACTGTCAAGTTCCTGCACCTCTGAACCTAGAAAGATCAAACTGATAAAAAATCCAAACATGCTCTATAAACCGCAGTGTACACACGAAAAACTTAGGGATGTCTTTCTTCCTCTTAATCTCTCCACTCTCAGCCTCCCCCACCTGCAACACACACACCTTGTAAGGGTAATTTGTTTTGTTCCAGGTAAACCTCTTAGGAGACAATTTAGTAAGAGTAAAAAAAAAAATTAGCAATGAAACACCTAGTTCACAATGACTTCCGTCCTTAATAAAGCACACATCTGATACTCAGTGTTTATATTTTTGAAACTTAAATGCAAAGAAAAGACAAAGGTAGTGAAAACAAACTGCTTGAGTTTCATATTTATAAGCTATGATGTTCATGGGTGGTTGGTAATTTCTTACAGCCCACCACCTGGGGGCTCCCTAGCCACAGGACTCAGCTGTTCTGGAGGCGTGAACTGGTCCTCAGAGATGTGCAGAAAGGCTTCCAAAGTCCAACTAGAGACAGTAAATGAAACTCCTCACAAAGCCAATGTATCAAACCCGAATAGGTGTATCTGGAGAATATATCAGTCACACCTAACCTGTGGCGCACTTTCCAGCTCACAAAACACTGGAAGAGCACTTATTCATTCGGCAATTAAATTTATTGCACAATTCCACTGTACCAGGCACATGGCGAGAGCTTTGCAAGCCTTATTTACTCCCTACAGTAAACTTCTATGGCACTATTATTATCCCCATTTTGCAGATAAGCAAACTGGCACTTACATCTGAGTTAAATGCTTTACTTGGGGTCACAGAGCTAGGAAGTGGCAGAGCCCCTATTTCAAGACCTTTCTGATTCCACTCAAACCATTTTCAAATCTTTTCTTCCATCATGTCTGCTGGAACCATCATATCACTGAGTAGACTTCTAATATCTGTGTCATTTATGATAACCTCCTGATTTTTTTTATGACTTTTTTCCCACTAATACAGAAGTTACAGACTGATAGCCTAAGAGCTGACTATGGCCTTCAGATATGTTTTAGGGAACTTCCACAATTTTTGCTTTGTTTTATTTGAGCCTATGTCTAAAAACATAGATATTTCACATTAAAAAAAAAAAAAAAAGTCTTCATCTTCTTCTTGCCAGTTGGGCAATCAGGGGCTTCATCCTGTTATCATTCAGCTGGCGCCAAGTCCCAGGGACGCCTTCTAGGACAGGAAGTGTCCCAGAGGGTTTGCCACTCTTTCCTCCATTCTCATCGTCTCACACCCGGGCCCTCTGACCACATTACTGATGTTGCTCTGGACCCCACAGCTTTTGAATTTGTAATCCTCAGACTAACTAATATATTTGCCAGTCCTATGCAGTGTGGCCCCCCTTATATTTGAAATGCCAAGCACAGTGAGTAATAATAAAAATAGAAGGATTATGCCACCTTCCCAACACAGCATCAAATCCGTGTCTTACCATCTCCTCCCCCAGACCCAGACTGTGCCTGGGGAAAAAACAGGCTCAAGACTCATGCAAGGTCTCCCAGCTACCTTAGAGGGCATGTCAGGACCTAAACCCTGGGTTTGTGACAAGTCTGGGGAGCTTTTCCTCTCCCAGCAATGAACACCAGGGTTCAGGCCCTCGGCGGCCTGGGGCTGCTTCCACTGACTCAAAGGCAGTTCTTCAGGAGGGCCTTCTCCACCCTGAGGAGGGGCTGCCTGGGGAGGAGACATGGTAGGCTGGAAACGGGGAGTCGCATCCTACAGGGCTGCTGGGCAGGAGCCTGAGTATCACCTTTGTGTGGGATCTGGTGGGGAACAGGCCTCTCAAATGTCCCAACACCCTCAGCCGTGGGAAGGAGTGATGTAAGCCCAGAAACCCAGAGCCCTGCCTCCCTATACCCCCCACCCTGCCCACACCACCCAACCAGGTATGTATGCCTCTCACCTCTCACATCCCCTCTTTCCTGGTTTACTTTCTAAAAATCCAGTTAAATATTAACATTTTTTAAAAAAACAAACTACTATTAAAAAATAAAAAAGGCAGACTCCTCAAAGTTTTAAAAGTACACTGTTACAAAATATTTCAGTAATATCGTTACTAGAAAATAACCAGGATGCTCCATGTTCACACACAAATACGCAATAACTACTCACCGTGGGAGTAAACTGTACTTTTAACACAAATGCTCTAAGTCAGGCATGTCTTGTCCTTTCTCCAGACTGCAAAAGACGTTTGTGAACTACGGAGAGGCCATGATGTACAGCCTCGAGACCTGCCCAAACGCCTGGCTGAGGATGCATGCAGCCTGGGGAAGGTAGTAGTCACAGATGCATAGTAGTAATCATTTACAACAAACGCCACCACGGCAACGACAGTCCTCACCTGTCCTTCCTTTGTTTCTAGTCGCACAGGTTTTAAATGAATATGCAAATGTACTCAAACAATCAAACTCTCTCATTGCAAACTTCTTATTGCAAACTATCAAACAACACAGAGTATTTTCCAACAGCTCCATCCAAGAAGTAATCTCTGCTATCCAGTTAGTCAAGGTCCCTTTGGATGTCTGTTTCTCTGGTGTACTTGGACATGAGTATGGGAATGGAAATACACTTTTTGTTGTATATGGTCTTGTACGTTAATTAGAATAGTTATTGGCGATCTGCTCTTTCACCTAACAACACATTTGAATTTCTTTCCATGTCAGGACATAGAAGTCTCCCTCCTTACCTGTGAGGGCTCACAGTGTTCCCTGGCACTGATGTATGCCGTGGGTTTACTCAATCCTTTTCCTACTGGTGGGCATTCAGGCCATTCCCTTGCTTCAGTAAAAAGTTTATGGTGTACAAAATACTTCTCCATGTCTTTGCTCCTCTGACCTTCTAACAACCTTATGAGGTAGACAGGGTAGGTTTGTACTGTCCTGGGAATAGGAGGTGACTAAGTCTCTCAAAGGCAAAATAACACATCCAAGGACACAGAAGGGATGGTGGTGGAGCAGAGATTGGACTGAAAACCTGACATTTCAGCCTTCCCAGCAGAGCCTCTCTGGCAGTGCTGAGTGAGCGTTGTATCTGGCAGAACCCCTGTGGCAAGGAGTTTCCTCGCAGGGGACTCTCAGCAGGTCATGATTTCTGGAGTAGTAGCCACTCTGATAACAGACAGGGGAGCTCTTGGGGGAGTAACAATGGGTGACTCGCAATTGCCAAATCGCCCATCATTTCTTACCAAGGTTTTTCAGTTTCTGACGACACCCTGAGTAAAAATTTCCAGGGAAAAGGGTCCTTAGAGATCGTCCTGTCCATGCCTGTTCAAAAGGAGAAAAAAAAATGAAGCCCAGATAGGGCCGCCCAATCAAACTGCCCAAGGTTACACAACCTTTAGTGGCAGAGCTAGGACCTCCATTTCTCTGGAGGTCCAGGAACTGAGAAGGAGTTAGGAAAATATTTAAACCAATGATTTGTAATTTTAGTGTGCCCAGCAAGCTTCATTAAAAATTGCCCATTTCATATAGGCAGCAACTGTTAGGTGGAAGGTCATTGGAAAACTTCATGAAGGAAGAATACCCTGACACCACCTGACCCCAGGTGCTAACCTGAGCATCTCATGTTTACACACAGGACAGCCAGACATGAGGCATCTTATAAAGGGGTGCAGTAGGGAGTCCAGAGCACACCTCGGAAGTATCCTCACCAGGAAGATAATGAGGAACCCAAATCTAATCAAACTGCTAGATCTGTGATCAGTCGACAGGAAACACGAAGATAGAGAAACAAAATAACTGACAGTGTGAAGTGGTCAACAGGATCTGGAAACTGGGTCACGCCACAGGACAAGCGACCTGGTATCTTCCACACTACCCCCAAATTAGAAGTTGCAAGGGGAAAAGAAAGCAGGGCAAGGGGAACATAGCAGTTCCCCTAAAAAACTAAGAGACTTAACAAAAAGCAATCTATAGATTTCAACTGTAAAATAGACATACTTGAGATAACTGGAGAAAAAGGAATATGAACTGAATGTTAAATAATGTAAAGGAATTATTGTTAATTTCGTAAGTGTTGATAAACACATGAGAGTTGTATTTTTTAAGTCTTTGTCCATTAGGGCTGTACACTGCATTACTTACAGGTGAAGTACCATAAGGTCTGTAATTTGCTACAAATACTCCAACAAAATAGACATGTGTGTGGAACAGGGGTGAAGGGATAGATGGAAGAGGATTGGAAAAATAGTTAATAATTGTGGAAGCTGGCATGGGCACATGAGGAGTCATTAAATCATTGTCATCACTTTTGTAAGATGTTTAAAAATCCATCTAATAAACAGAAAAAAAGTCAGCATTTTGAAGTCTTACATGACCCTACCCAGCTTTGGACTCAAGAAGCTGATATGAGAGCCAGGAATCTGTATTTTTTGCATGAACTTCAGATGATTCTGATGCAATTGCTGCTACAACCCAATTTTGAAAAACGCTGATCTAAACAAATAGAGGAGCATATTCTGTTCCTTCAAAAATAAATGCACCCCCAAACTGGAGGCAGTTTAAAAATCCAAAAGAATAATGATTCTGATGGACAATAATACAGTGAGTTTAAAAGTAATTAATGTGAGGGAGCATTTGGGATCTTGCTTCCCAGCAATGTTATCGGTTTGGCTAAAATTCTTATATAAATTCAAAAACAATTAATGTGAGTCTATTGTGACACCAAAAAAAAAAAAAAAAAAGAGGAGGGAAAATACATATCTTTCTTAAATGCCAGCTGATAAATTTAGAAGAAATCACAGATAGAACTAAAAAACCACCAGCTTGCAACTGCCAATTAAACAATTGACTGAGGCAAAGGGTCATTAATGAATATTAAAACCCTTGGTTTGAGGGGAATAGGATACTCATGCCCTCTCCAAGTTCCCCCCAGATCACAAGAAGGAAATGTACACTTGCAATGGCAAGGTCTGGCAGTCACCCTCAAAGCAGAACCACAGGGTATCACATGCTCCCAACATGATGAAAACAGCACAAAATATCACACGTAGTGTGCTTGCCAAAGTGCCTATCTGGATCTAATCATGAGGAAGCAGTTATACAAGTCCCCAGGGTGGACATTCTGCATGACAATTGGCCTGGACTCTTCCCAGAAAAACAATGTCACGGAAAACAAAAAAGGCAGATTCAGGGCTGCTGTACGTGAAAAAAGACTGAAAAGCAGAGCCTGAATGTGATATACAAACCTTGATTAGATCCTGAATCAAAAAAAATATAGCCCTGGCTGGTGGGGCTCAGTAGACTGAGCACCAACCTGCCAATCAAGGGGTCCCAAGTTCAATTCCTGGGTTAAGGGTCAGGTCCCCAGTGGGGGGCATGTGAGAGGCAATCACACATTGATGTTTCCCTCTCTTTCTCCCTCTCTTCCCTTGTGTCTAAAAATAAATAAATAAAATCTTTAAAAATTTTTTTTAAATAAAAAGAGCTACAAAAGATATTTTGAAGAGAATCAGGTTATTTAAAAACTATGGACTATGCCCTGGCTGGATTGAGCGTGGGCTGCGAACCAAAGGGTCGCAGGTTTGATTCCCAGTCAGGGCACATGCCTGGGTTGTGGGCCAGTTCCCAGTGGGGGCCACTGCGAGAGGCAACCACACATTGATGTTTCTCTCTCTCTTTCTCCCTCCCTTCCCTTCTCTAAAAATAAATGGATAAAATCTTTAAAAAAAACAAAACAAAACTGTGGACTATGTATTTGAGTACATTGAAGCTGATTTTCCAGAGATCGGAGTCTTAGAGAGGTATGCTGAGGTATTTGGAGTTGAAGTATTACATCTAAAATTGACTTTCAAATGGTTCTGAAAAACTGTGTGTGCATGTGTACAGATGGAATACATACATGATGCAGTTAGGGCCAAAAGTTAACAATTGGTGTATCTAGTTAAAGGATATATGGACGTTAATTATACTAGTCTTACAGCTTTCTCTCTGGATATGAAAATTTTCAATATATAAAAAAGTAGGTAAATATTTAAAATGACAGAAATCATTATTTCGAAAAATAAAAATGAATGCATTTTTTAAAAATAATGTTTCTGCCTCTGTCTTCCTTTCCTTTTCCTTCCCAGGTACACTGTCAGCTTCTTACTGATCATCACCCAGCTGGGCTTCTGCAGTGTTTATTTTATATTTATGGCAGACAATTTACAGCAGGTAACCAGGCCTCTTCTGAGCAGAGTGGCAGAAAAGCAGTCCTTTTACTGCTAGGGCTGCATTAGCAAAAGCACAGTGTTCAGATCAAGGGAGGAGACAACTTCATTTCTAACCCTGATCAGACTACTCTTGGGAGCGTGCTCAGTCCAGGGAATCACTTTTTAAAAAGATCATAGAGAAGCCAAAGCAACACCTGAGAAGTGTAAACAGGGTGGAGAGAGAGAGACTTGCGATCACATCCGATCAGAAATACTGGAGACTTTTTTAGTCCAAAAAGTGTTAGTAAGATTTACTTGAGGTGTCTCACGGTTGTTGTATAGAAGATGACTAATTAAATATAAGGCAAACAAGGCACAACCTTGCCCTCGTTACATACCTAACAGGCATTGCAAATGCATCCTAGCCTCTCTCTTCAGTTCACGGAGTAGAGGGAGCATACTTGTCCTTGTGCTCTCAGACAGCCAGAACCATGACAATTAATGTAGACAGAATATTCAAGAAGATGGATTTTGCACAATATTTAGAGCTCTCTACCTTTTAGGGCTATCTAAAATACAAGAAACTATTTTTGTGTAATCAACTCCCGTTCTCTGCAGGTATGAAAGAAAACCATTTGGTAGAGAAGAGGAGGTTGGGCTAGATGACAAAAGGACCCTTTGACCTTGAGATTTTATGATTCTGCGGGTTTCTGGTTGTTATAGTCATGGGCACTAATGTTAGGGTAACTAGATTTGGCAAATAAAATATATATGACATGCGGTTAAATTAGAATTTCAGATAAGCAGCAAATAATTTTTTTTTTTACTGGGAGTATGTCCTATGTAATATTTGCGACAGGTTGTACTACAAAGTTGCCTGTTAATTATCTGAAATCAAAACTTAAGTGGGTATCATGTGCTTAATGTGCAACCCAAACTGCACCCCTTTCTTATGCTCTGCGTCAGATAGTGGAGGAAGCCCACGTGACCTCCAACACCTGCCAGCCCAGGAAGAGCCTGGCACTGACCCCCATCCTGGACATCCGAGTCTACATGCTGACCATCCTACCCTTCCTGGTCCTGCTGGTGTTCATCCGGAACCTCAAGGTGCTGTCTGTCTTCTCGACTCTGGCCAACATCACCACCCTGGGCAGCATGGCTCTGATCTTTGAGTATATCACACAGGTCTGTGCCTGAAACCACCACAGACACGGGTTGGTGTCCAGGGTGTCTGAGATACCCAGGGAGGGTTATTGTTATGGGCAGGTGAAGGTAAGCAAGGGGGCCCCCTGCTCTGAGCAGCCCCCGCTATGGTGAACACCTTTTTACCACAAGTTACAAAAGCTAGTCGTCCTCATCACCATCTTTGTCACACTGGATAACAAAGAGTCATTCAATAGTTACTGAATACCTTTTGTGAGCCAGCCATTGTGCAAAGGGCTGAGGACTCAGTAGTAAACAAAACTGACAGGGTATCTGCTCTCATGGAGGCTAACTTCCCGCAATCAGATAATCAACAAAAATTCTAACAGTGGTAGGTGGATAAGGGATACATGGAGGATAAGGGAATTTGATTTGCTTCACACTGAGTTCTTTATTAACCCTTGTCTTCACAATATTACTGTTCTGAAAGTGCTCCCTTTATCTTCAATTTACAGACAAGGAAACTGATAAACAGAAAGTAACTTTCCTGCCAATGCCAGTCAGTTCGCCTCCCAAGCCCATGCTATGCTATCATCACAGGTCCTGAAGTTCCACCATTATGGTTTCCTTTCTTTGAAAGTCTTTGTGGTTGTATTAGTTACTATTGCTGCTGTACAAATCACCCCAAATTTATCCTATAGTTCTGAAGGTCACTGAGCTAAAATCAAGATGTCAGCAGGGTTGTTTCTTTCTGGAAATTTATGGGGGGAAATCTGTTTTTTTGTCCAGCTTCCAGAGGCTTCCCCATGCACATGCCTTGGCTTATCTTCCAAGCCAACAATGTCAGGCCGAGGCTTTCCCACACTCCTGTCTCATCTCTTTCTGGTTCTCTCTTCTGATTGCCTCTTCCACTTTGAAAGACTCTGTGATCACACTGGGCCTACCCAGATAACACAGGATAACCTTATTTTAAGGTCGCTGATTAGCAACCTTAATTCAATCTGAATGCTGATTCTCCCTTGCATTGTAGCATAACATAGTCACAGGTTCCAGAGATTAGGACGTGCACATCTTTGGGGAGCCATTATTCCTCCAACCCCAGGAATCCTGGCAAATCATTTCCCCCCAGACCGCTTGATAGCTGCTGTACCAGTCAATAGACTGTGTGTGGGGGAGCTTCGCCTTCAGAGCCCCCCATCTGCTGCAGATGAGAATAAGTCTACGGAGACATGATCTGCCTGGGGAGGAAAGGTGGCCGATCTCTCAAAGGAGAAGGCCCAGGAGCCTGTTCCTCAATGGGCTTTTATTGGGTTTAATGTGCATAGAAGTACTGGGCATATTTGTAAAGCTCATCAGTCATTATTGGGCAGTAATGATCAAACAATAGATAACTTTCAAAGAACTCTGAGGGCTTATTTTGAGTCAGGGTCAGATTGCTAAAGGGCCATAAAACTTTGGGGAAACAAACTCATTCTTTGCTTGGACCCTTATCATTTAAATTGAAGGTATTAGCAAAACAGGTTTCATAGTATTTTATGCATTCTTTCTTAGGCCTGATTGCCCCAGGGACCCCGCCCTTTTCAGCACAGGGCCCCACCCACCTCCAGTATTGTTTCAGGCTTAAGGAATTTTTTCAGGTTTAAGTCAGGTAGAAGTAAGGCAGTCAAGAGATTGGGAGACTTCTTGTAGACAGAATGAGAACTCAGGCTATGAGCTGAGGGGTGAGGGTCCATCACCCCCTGTTTCTATAGTCCCCCAAATTCTTCCCTGATGGCCCCTTTGCAACCTTGCAACTGTGCCTGTCTTAGGTCATCTCTCCTTTGAGGAATCTTACCCATCACTGGCTAACCAGTCATCTACCCCGGGGCCTAGTAGGGTGAAATGAAGGGGGCAGAGGCAGTGCCCCTAAAAGGAAGATAAGCTTGGTCTCTTTAAAGGCTTATAGTCCCAAGGTCTTTTTACTCAGCCTTAGCCACAAGGGGTTACAGTTTCTGAAACCAGAAAGGGCAGTTCCCAACAACTGTGCAGTCTAAGAGAAGTGATGGAGAAGAGGCATTTGGGAACAGGAAAATGGGGACATTTGGGATTCCTACCTGGGCTGTGCCACTAACTTGCAGAGTAGCCTCAGCTAATTCCTCTCCCCTCCCTGGTTCCCCCATGTAAAAATGAGAGGGCTCCCAATAGCTAAAAACTGGAAACAACCCAAATGCCCATCAACTGATGAATGAATAAACAAATGTAGTAAATACATACACTGAAATATTATTTAGCCTTAAAAAGGAATGAAATTCTGATCTATGCTACAACATGGATCAACCCTAACGACATTATGCTAAGTGCAATAAGTCATCACAAAAACACAAATATAGTATGATTTCACTTCCATGAGTTACCTGGAATAGTCAAATTTGGAGAAGTAGAAAGGAGAGAGGGGCCAGGTGATGGGGAGTTATTAATGGGATGATGCAGCAGTTTGGGATAATGAAAAAGTTTTGGACATGGCTAATGGTGTTGGTCTCACATCGATGTGAATATACTTCATGCCATGGAACTGTACACTTAAAGGTAGCTAAAATTGTGAATTTTATACTAAGTGTATTTACCACAAAAAAATAAGTACCTTTTCAAATGATGAGAAGGCTGCTCAGGCCTAGCTATCTGACAGCTGCTCCACACACTGGCTCTGTTGCTGTCAGGCGTGGCCCAGCTTTCCACCAGGCAACGACTTTTACGCCATGGCAAAGCCATTGCCCTTCTCCGTCCTTTCAGGAGATTCCAGATCCCAGCAACCTACCCTTGATGGCAGACTGGAAGACCTTCCTGCTGTTCTTCGGTACAGCCATCTTCACGTTTGAAGGTGTCGGTATGGTAAGATTGATGTGGCATGTAAGGGAATGATCCCTAGTGGTCTCTAAGGAAGCCATCCATTGTCCCAGATGAGCAAATAATAGTATTTATAATCAGTGCAGAATATGATCTCTTGGTGGGAGGGAAAGTCAGGACCTGTTCTCAGGGTGCCAACTGCCCCATCCCCACAGTAAGCTTTGAAAACTGAATGAGGCTTCACTCGCTAGTCCAGATGGAGGAGAGGATCACGCCTGCCAATAGAGAGCAAGGAGGGAAATGAAAGGGGGTGTGGCCACATGGAGAGGCCCCTTCCTGATCCTGGGCCACCAGGAAAAGGATGTCTGCTTCTTCACAAGGCTTCTCATCCCTTTCCTTCTACCTCTTTCACAACTCCTTTCACTGCCAGGTTCTGCCTCTCAAAAACCAGATGAAGCACCCACAGAAGTTTTCTTTTGTTCTGTACTTGGGGATGTCCCTTGTCATCATCCTCTTCATCTGCCTGGGAACACTTGGCTACATGAAGTTCGGGTCAGACACCCAGGCCAGCATCATTCTCAACTTGCCCAATTGCTGGTACGTCCCTGCCGCCCAGGGTGCAGAGGGGAGAGTTATGGGCTCTGAGTCTTAGCAAGAGGATGTGGCATTCCCTCGGGTTATCATGGCAACAAGTATTACTGCTAATGTTTGCATTATAGTAACAGGTAAATTTAATAATCCGGGCCCTGTGCTTTATCTCGTTTAACTCTCACAACAGCCCTGTGAGTTAGTATTCTTATTATCAATTCCACCTATAGATGAGGAAGTTGATATTTGGAGAGGTAAGAAACTCTCCCAGTTCATGTTGTTTGTGAGAAGCTGAAACTTGAAACTGAATCTGTCTGGCTCTACAGTTCAAAGGCCCCAAAACAGAAATGATCTGGAATATTTGGGGAACAGAAACAGTAACAACAAAAAGCATAGCTCCAGAGTAATAGCTGAGGGTCCTGCAGGTAGGCTGCCCCTCGGGCTCCCGATTCCAGAAATGGCCCTACACTGCTGCTATAGCTATGGCCCCAGTGGAATTTGGTCTGGAGCTCTTACATTCATTCATTCAACCAGGAAACATATTGGGGGCTGACACATAGCATTTGTGGAGTCTAGCTATTCTCATTATTCTGGTGGTACCAGGTACATAGTGACTAAGCAGTCAGTACAGCCATGTGCTTAAGAGCACAAGTTCTAAAGCTGAGTAATGGGATTTGCATCCTTGTCTTCATATGACCTCGGGCAAGCTTCCTAATCTTCCAGACTTCATTTCCATCCTCTGTAAAATGAAGGTAATACTAATGCTGTATTATATCAATCAGGGTAGACTAAGTTATACTCCAATAATAAACAACTCCTAAATCTCAATGGCCGAACACATACAAATGCTTAAACATATACTCATGCTACGTGTCCATTATGGGATGACTGCACCATCCCCACGCCAAGTCCCAGACTGATGGAACAGCCACCCCCTAAATGATACTGTTGCCATGGCTCAGAGCATGGGAACCACGCCCTCTCCCGTGAAACTGCTAAAGCACATGTCTCTTGCTAGCACTTCATCAGTCAAAGGGGAAGGCAGGTTTAATTCTACATGCTTGGAAGAACTGGAAAAATTCGTTGAACAGCCCAGATGACTTCCACGCTACCTCATGGAGTGATTGTGAGGATTAATTGGTTTAATGCACATGAAGTGCTTAGAAAAGTGTCTGGCACATAGTAGGCACTCACTGAAGGTTAGCTATTGTCATGGTTATACGTCCCCATGGCCTGGGTCTTTCAGGGAGAGTAGGATGGTAAAGCAATCATTTCCCACAAAGGCTACATGCAGCTGCAAAATGAGAAAAATATCACCAACCACCCCCCTCAATGTGTTGTGGTAATGACTAGATAAGATAATAAATGTGGGCCCTGGCTGGTGTGGCTCAGTGGATTGAGTGCCGGCCTGCGAACCAAAGGGTCGCTGGTTCGATTCCTAGTCAGAGCACATACCTAGGTTGCAGGCTGGGTTCCCAGTGGGGGCCACATGAGAGGCAACCACACAATGATGTTTCTCTCCTTCTCCTTCTCCCTCTGTTTCCCTCTCTCTAAAAATAAATAAAACATCAAAAAAAGAATCTCCAGGGATGTGCACTTTTAATAAGTTCCTCAGGGGGCTCTGCTGCCAGGTCCAGGCTGAGTCGATGGAAGTCAGCCAGTTCTGTCACTCAGTGACAAGTACCAGCTTCTGAGCAGTGAATGAGTCCTGAGTGGCCCTGCCCAGGAGCCATGTCACAGTTCACATCCCGTCCGTCTGTCTGCAGGCTATACCAGTCGGTCAAGTTGATATACTCCATTGGTATCTTCTTCACCTACGCCCTCCAGTTCCACGTCCCAGCCGAGATCATCATCCCCTTCATCATCTCCCAGGTGTCAGAGAACTGGGCACTGTTTGCAGACCTGTCCGTCCGCACAGCCTTAGTCTGTCTGACCTGTGAGTAGGGTAAAAGGGCACTCATTGCCCACAGCTGTGGCTGGGAGCCACATTGGCGTCTATCCCTCTATCATTGGCTCTGCCATTTACCTTCTTCATGAGTTGTACAAGATAATTTACCTCCCTGAATGTCAGCTTTCCACCTAAAAAATGGGCTTGACAGAACTACCACATAGTAAATACTACAGTAATCTCTCCTGCCTACACACAGACGGTAGCTGGTTTATGGGAGGAAGAAGTACCACTCATTCATTCTCACTCCTGTGTGCCTCCTGTATGCTGGCACGGCAGTGATGTTATCTAGCACTCAGGACAGCCTACAGTGGAATATTACCAACCGAGGGAACTGGCTCAGTGAGTGACGTGCTCAGATCACATAGCTGCGAAGTGGCAGAGCTGGGATTCGAATGCAGGCTGTATAGCAGCACCGAAGTCTGTGTTTTCCATCGAGCACTGTCCCTTCCTGTCATAAACTAGGGTCAAGCCCCCACCATAAAGTTGTGTTCAATGGTAGGGAAAAACCCCAAGGGGCTGGTTTGTGAAGGTCTTGGAGATCATTTTGGGGAGCACTATTTTCTCTCCCTTCCGCCCTCCCTCCCTTTTTTCCTTCCCTCATGCTTCTCTCCATTCACATATCTACTCATTCATTCTACATTAGGCACAATAGTAGATGTTGGGGAAACGTCATGAACAGGGCTGGGGGATTCTTTCTCAAAGCAGGTCCAGAGAAAGAAGATCAGACAAGGTACTCCATGAGGAATGAGGGAAAGAACTAGGGATGTTTTGCCTGGAGAAGCCAGGGCTTAGGCAACTTCTGTATTTGTCCTCAACCACCTGTGGGATTAGAGAGAGAGAAAATTGAGTCTTAAAGTTTCCAGAATCCGGTATCAGTTTGGAGTCGGAATAAACTGTGTCACTCTTGGAGCAGCCCAGCAGGACATGCTATCAGAGGACACACTCCCGTAACTGGAGTTCTATAAGGAGAAACAGCCACCTGCTTGGTCTAAGGTGTTACAGAGTTCCCAGTCTGTACTGAGACGTCAGAAACCTGTCGATGTATTGTTGTGAGATCCTTCCTAAGAGAAAGGGTGTAAGCTGAAGAGAAAAACTGAGTAGTTCAGGCCACTCCAGTCAGGGAAGGCCTTGCTAGACACAGCTAACCTAATAACATTAGGTGTATGCTTTATGACTGCTTCCTCCCCCTCTATTCATCTGTCAACTTCATTAGCCTTTTGTCATTCAACAATTATTTGTTGAGCACCTATTATGTGCTTGACATTGTGCTAGGCACTGGGGACACAATTATAAATAATGAAGAAGACATGGTTCCTGTCCTCCTGAGGCTTATAGTTGAGTGGGAAATATAAGCAAGAAAATAACTACAGCAAATAAAGATGTGCACATAAAGAAAGGGTATCCTGTTCTTAGGATATCAATCTGATGGTTGATATCATAAGAATAGGATACCCTAAGGACATGTAAGAAGGTCCTATAACTTAGCCTTGGTCAGGTCAGGGAGTCCTCTCCAGTGGAGTGATATTTCAGTTCAGACCGAAAAGGTGAGAAGGAGGTAGATGGAGGAGTGAAAAGTGTACCATGAGTAGGGAGCAAGCCCTGCACAGATCTGAGGCAGGTATTTACATTTGGTCTCTTTGGAAAACTGAAAGCAATGGGAGTGATAAAACACAAAGCCAGAGAACTTGCAGGGCCCAAGGAGGTCAGGCCATGGAGAAAAATGGAAGGACACTGAGCAGTGGGTTTACGTGATTGGATGTCGCCCTTCAGGGGCACCCTTCCGGTATACCTCAATTTAGATCTTCCTTGAACCTGTCTTCTCTGCCCTGTCACTGTGAACCCGCTTGGAGTAAAGACATTGATTTTTCTTTGTACCTCCTTAAGCAATCAAATATCTGCTGAAGGAATGCTATGGATGGGAACCACCCCATCAAAGGGATGATGGATTCTCAACCGCGAGAGTCTGAGTCCCTCTCACTCTCTGAGTAGATGTGTTGGAGCAGTTTCATAAAGCACTGATATTTTCTTCAAGATCTGCAAACTAGCAAGGGTGCTTTCCAGAGCAGATTTCCCCTAATTTGTTCATAAGAAAATCAGATGGCTGTATTAAGTGGAATAAGTTGTATATTTATTCATTCAAAGACAGAGATGTGTTTATAGAAAAGATGGGCAGTGAGCAGCCTAATGCTGTCTTCATGTTTTTTGTCCTTAATTATCCAGTTCCCTTTAAGAATTTGAAAGCAAGGGACTGAGATTCTGACAGCAATGAGCCATCTCTCATTTTTTATATATTTGCTTCCAGACAGTGTTTATATTGTGTAGATTAGTACAAATTCACCGTAGATTCGGTGCCTGGGTAAAAGTCAAGCATTTGCTGAGTGCTTATGGTGCACTGAGTTCTTTCTCATAAGTGGGAGGCAGCACATGGGGGTGGAAGGGCCTTGGATTGGGCACTTCTGTGGATTCTCATCTCAGCTCTGTGTGACCGTGGGCACATGCAGTTTCCTCTAGGGCTCTAGATTGCCCCATCTTTACAGTGAAGTTGTAATAGACAGATGGAGGAGGGCCTTTCTAATGAACACTAAATGTGAAAAACCCAACAAAATAAAACAAAAAAGGAGAGCACCTATACTGGTTGTTAAAATGGAGGTGGGAGTCCAGAGCCACAGTGCCTGCCTGAGCCACTGCCCATGTCTGCAATGGGCTTCTTCCCCACTCTCCAGAATGGCTTATCTGGCATCTGTGGAATTATAGGCTCCAAAGAAATGGTTTGTCTCTGAGCTCCCTTCCTGCAGGAACACTTGGTGATTCTCAATCACTTCCCTCCCCACAGGTGTCTCAGCCATCATCATCCCCCGCCTGGACCTGGTCATCGCCCTGGTGGGCTCCGTGAGCAGCAGCGCCCTGGCGCTCATCATCCCACCCCTCCTGGAGATCACCACTTTTTACCCTGAAAACATGAGCTTTGTCACCATTGTGAAGGACATCATGATCAGCACCCTGGGCCTTTTGGGGTGCATATTTGGAATATACCAAGCCCTCTATGAGCTGATCCAACCCACCAAACATTCCATAGCCAACTCCACAGGTGTCCATGCACATCATTACCTGTTTTTATTCGAATAGACCTCCCTCCTCCCCCAGTCTGGCTTCTATTGTGGATGATATATACATTTATTAAACCCCAGCATTTCTATATTAATGAGTGGCTTCTTTACCTTTCCAAGAGAAATGTAAATGACACATGTCGGTATTGATACCTCTCAGGCTGTGCCCTTTTTGAGGGGGGATATTTTTGGAGGTCTTTTGTACTTCCTAACTAAAACCGCTATTAACTATTCATGTCATAAGCATCATTTAATGGGAAAAGGTGCGCCATTTGCCTGTGATACCCATGCAAACAGAAACCACAATATTTGTGAAAGGAAAAGCAATTGTTTCCTCTATTGGTTTGTAGCTGCCCTGAAAGCATCAGCTTTAGAAAAGCATATGTTGGGGAAGAGGGTTTTCTATTCAGACAGTCTTCTAAGTGGAACACTCACAGACAGCTCAAAAAGATCCCAGCAGTAATTTTGTCCAGCCATTGGCTCTGCCACTTATTTCCCATGGGATCCTGAGCAAGTTCCTCCCTCTCTCTGTTTTACCATCTATGAAATGAAGGACTGGACTAAATGGTTATAAGGGGCTTTTCCTGCTCTGCCATTCTGAAAGTGAAAAAAGAAATAATTACTCTTTAACCACAGGTGTGAAAACTGGTTTTCCATCAGCAAGGTACCTTGTTACCCTGGAGACATGGGCGCACCCAGAGGCGGTTAGGGGAAAGTTAAATGTCCTAGTGATCTCTCATCACCATGGTGACTTTGCTACCTAGAAGGACATCATCTATCATCTATCTATCTATCTATCTTAAAGCCATTTAGAACTGATTTAGGCTGGAAGGGCTGAGAAGTTTGTGGGGTGGAAAAAGATTTTGTCATGTGCAAGACCTACTGACCTGCTTTTTAAAGTAATACTTAGTTTTGGGAAGGGTTTTGAAAAACAATCTTACACTCTACAAGATGGGATTATACATTATTATAGTTTTTCCAAAGGACAATTTCATAATACATAAGTCTTAAAATGTGTAGGCCTCTGACCCACTAATTTCACTTATAAGAATTTATCCTAAGAATCTTTTGTGTTTGCAAAAATGTACACAAAAGGAGTCTGTGTTCTTTATAGTAGTGAAAAGTCAGAAACAGGTTAAATTATGACTCATCCAAAATAAAATGCTACATGATGCCATCAAACATTGCAAAAATGCACTTACGGATATGCAAATATATTTGTGGTTTATCAGTGGAAGAAAGTGGATTAAAAGCAACATATGAACCAAAATTAGACAAAGACATTACAAGAAAATAAAGCCTCAGACCAAAATCATGAAACCCTGGGATGCAATCAATAAAAATATATATATAGCCAATACAAAGGAGGAACTCTCTGCAAGTTAAAAAGATTTATAGCAATACATCATATAACGATGTTTCAGCCAATGATGTGAAGGAGGTCCCAGAAGTTTATAGTGGAGCTGAAATTCCTATTGCCTAGGGATAGCCATCAAAAGGTCCTAGTTCAATGCATTTCCACAAACACGAGTATTTTTACTGTACCTTTTCTATGTTTAATGCACAAACTGCCACTTGTTATAATTGCCTGCAGTATTCAGTAACATGCTACGCAGGCTTGTAACTCGGGAGTAACAGGCTGTCCCATGTAGCCTAGCTGTGCAGAAAGCTATAGACACCATCCAGGGCTGTGTAACTATACTCTACGGTGCTCGCACAATGACGAAATGGCCTAATGACACAGTTCCTTGTCATTAAGCAGCACATGCCTACATTACCATTCTAGGCTTCAAGTTCAGAATTCAGAGCTGGTTTGTGGGTCTGTAAGCTGTCATCTAGGACAGGACAATGGACAAACACAGGCACCACCTGTGTTTGGGTCCACCTCTCTTCATTGGATCCCTGCTTCAGAGCAGCTGCTAGTGGATCCAACTCTCAGCATCTGCCACATTCACCTTGACAGCACTCACAGCTCCAAGAGGCTGCCTCTACCTCCCCAAGCACTGGAAGGGCCTACTGTCTGGGTCAGACACTATGGATCTGGCCCTAAGCAGGGAAAACCAGCACTAGAGGAATTGTCTCAAGACCAAAATGACAAAGCATGCATGTTCTTACAATAGAGGCTGTAAATTGGCCACCCTGAGTCAAATTTCCCCACTGAGAAGTCTGTTTGGCCCCTGTACAGTGTTTAAAAAAGTAATTGCTTGCCAATGCTTAAACATTGTAAGATTTCATATAAAAGTCTGGATTGCCAGCTTCTCTATGGAAAAAGAAATTGAGACTATTTGGCAAACCGGGCCTACCACATTCTCATGAGACACTAACTGGCTGCATCTAGAAAGCAGAGGCCCCTATAAGCAACAAGTGACCTTTCCAACTCTCCCAGGCCCATCATCCCAGATTATATTCCCATCCCGAGACTGCGCATCAGACGTCTCACATCAGTGCATGTGTGCGGTTTTGAAAGGGAGACACATGTGTTCCCTGTGGCCCTCCTCACTCGGTTATGTCTCGTGCTTGGCCCTGCACGTGCTTGAGTTTGTAAACTATCTTAAATACATACAGCATCCTTAAATCTCTCTCCCAAGGAAGCCCCCTACTCACCCCACGCCCTGCCTCTCCAAGAATACTATGCCCCACTGCTAATTATGCAAGTCTAGAAAAGACTACCTAAACTAATTCTAGATGTTAACAGGGAAATACACTTGAGATCTACTACTTCAGGCCCTTCACTGCATGAAGGGGTTGGAGTAAAATGAAAACTGTTAATACTCTCACTCTGCTCTTAAGTTAACGACAAAAAAAATTTTAATGAGAAAACCATAAAGTTACTTTAGGGCAGCAAGACTGGGTTAGTCTGAATGGGCTGTTTGGAAGATGAGTTAAGCTCCAAGATAGAAAGCCACAGAGGCGAGGAGGAAAAGGGAGTGGCCAGCCCGGCAGATGTCCTGAGCTGTCAAGAACCACCAAGCTCTCCCTACGTTAGGTTCAGGCTGCTTGCTCACACCTAAAATGTAAGTGGCACAAAATGATTTTCAGTGAGGGTAGTAGCATCACTGTGGGAAAGGGCTTGAAGGGAGACAGAAAATCAGAATTTGGCCTTGACAAACACAAGACAGAGGAAGGGGGACACCTTCCTCACACCCCTTTGCTCTTCTATAGCTGGTACCACATTATAAGGCCTCTAGAGAGACATTCATCTTGAAACAGCCCAGACGTTTCTTGCCGCTGCTTAGGATGCTCTGGATGCGGTAGTTTCCGGTACTGAGCAAGCCAGGCAGGTCCAGGTGGGGTAGGGTGAAAACACTCTTGGGCAGTGAGTATTTGCCCTGTGGAAAAGCCAGTGGATCACAGGTCAGTGGGAGCCTATTGATGAGACTCTCTCCTAGAACCACCTCTAGGACTGCAGCCATGAACTATCCCCCCTCCCATTCTCCTAAGAGCCACAGGAGATTAGAGATAGCCATAGCACTGAGAGTAAGGCTAAAAGGCACTGAAGGTCACATCAAAGTTCAAGTCTCCTACTTCATAGATGGATAAATTGAGGCTCTCTAAAGATAAGCAATTCAGGAAAGATCACACTAATTTACATCCATACACGGACACCCAGATCTGCAAGAGGAGAATGCAAGGACCTTTCTGTCTGAACCCCAGGTCTTTACTCCAGTCTAATGCTCTCTTTCCCTCCCTGAGTACTCACTTCTTTGAAGGGACAGTGGCAGGGAAGCCCATAGGCATGCAGGGGCTCTGGGCAGGGCTCTCCAGGGGGAAGGAAAATGTCAAGTATGTCACAGACGTCTTCATAGGTGCAGCTGCCGATCTGCTCCACACACGGGACTTTGACCCACAAGCCAGCCATTTCCTTCTGCACGGTCAAGTCCACCTGGTGAGAAGAGTTTGAAAAAGTGTCGCTTCCAAGGCAAACATACTAGCTCCTCTGCCTCTTTAAAAGGTCATCATTTCATTTTAATCACAGAAATTTAAATTGTTTGGGATCTTAAGAGATTTCCAAACCAGAAATGATAGTACTGTGGCATGTGCCCCAATATTACTCTTTCTTGAGCCCATGACAGACCTGAAAAATCAAATGTGATTTTCCCCCTTTCACTGAATCACAGCCTTAGAATTCTTTAGGCAGTCACCACTGCCCATGGGCTGAAGCTAATGCGAGCCGAAGTGCATTTGTTATTATCTGACTGCTGATTGGCTAACTCAAGGTCCGCCTCCTAGATTTTCCCAAAGTGTGACTACAAAATGCAAAGAAACTTACGAAAGGAAATTGAACCTCCTTTGGAATGGTATACGAGACTGGAAGGGATTTTACAAAATGCTCAATGTCAGCAAACGTGTGGAAGGAGCCAAACCTGCTGTTTCTGGTGAGAGGACAACTGAGCTCAAACATTTGGAGGCGCTTTGGCCACGTGCACCAAAAGACCAAAAATCTGCATCTACACGGTCAGAAAAGCAGAGAAAGGTGCTTTTCAAGAATAATCTCTGCAAAGGCGTTTATTATAGCCAAAAAACAAAACAAAAAATGGCCCTGGAAACAAACTAAATATCTGATGTTAGATTTGTTAAGTAAAATATTATAACAGATCTATAACAGTATTTCTGCCATTTAAAAGTGATTAAGCAGATCTAAGCCAAATGCCATAGAAAGAGATATGGAACATATAGTATGATGCAAAAAAGGAGGGGGCAAGTTTAATAGCATCATATAATCCCACCCGTGTGTGTGTGTGTGTGTGTGTGTGTGTGTATATATATATTTACAAGTGCAGAAAAAATTCTGACAGGACATTTAAATAGCTACCAATGACTATCTCATGAGGAATTAGATTATAGGAGGACATTTACAAGGAGCACTGCTTATTTTCATATATATCTCTATTAAAATTAACATTATATGTGATTATATGAGGGACTGTTCCAAAACATTAAAAATGTTTACCTCTTCTCACGACGTAGTGAGATTTCAGGTTATTTCTCCCCCCATCCCATTTTTACCATTTGCATTCTCTAAAGTTGACTACATATCACTTGTTAATTGATGTGTCTGTTTTCTAATTAAGGGCACCACTACCAAAACCAAAATGCCCAACCAGAGCTGTCAGATGACAATGAGCTCAGTGCCCTCCTGTCACCTCCTGCCAGGTGTGAGGAAACCGTCATTAGTGCACTGGGCTGGACGTCGCTAGGGCTGACAGCAGATTCCTTCCCATCTCCAGCATCGTGACGCCGAGATTCTATGAACTTCAGTGCAGAGTCTACAAACGCATGCCTCTTTTGCTGCTCAGGGACGCCAGGATCCTCAGTTCCCTGAGGACCTTGTCCCTCGGGGCCCTCAGGGCCCCTGTCAGCTGGCCCACAGCCCCTTCCCTCAAGCTCCCAACCGATCCCACCCACCCCCAGGCTCACCATCAGAGGAGAACTGAGGGTGACACTTGTCAGGGTCTCGGCACTGACAGTCACATTCCCCGGATCCACAATGGGGCTGGGCTCCACATTCAGGCTTTTGATCAGCACAGGGTCCTTCCCCTCGTCACAGTTCTCCCAGGAAAAGCTACTGATCCGGAATGACTAAGGACAATCACAGCAGCAAGAAAAGAAAAGTTGGCCAAAAGAAATCTCACCAGTTAGAAGAATCAACAGAAATGACCATGGGCAAGGTAGCTTCCCTCTCTGAGCTTCACCTGTAACTGAGCATCGGAAAACCTGGGGTGACACTTGTTTTACCACTTCATAGGCAGGACTGAAGTAAAGGCTCAAAATATATAAACCCCCAAAAGTGTGCCAAACTATAAAGCACAGTACACCAGACCTTGAAGCTGTTCATGCTGGAGGAGGAACTGAAATTCAGTGTTACCGATGCTCAAACACTCAAACAGGAGACTAACCATATCTGCCTCTGGTAGGTACCTCCTCTGATCTCCCACCTCCCTACTCCCCACTCCTCTCCAGCCAGTCTTGGGATCTCCTTAAGAGAAGCTCCTGGAGGGTTTCCCTCTGCAGCCCAAGCCCTGGACGTTATTCCTGTCACACACCCCACCCCCCACCCCAGTGCAGGTCCAGGGACAATAGGAAACACAAAACACAGGAGGAAGCATAACATCCAAAACGTTACCCTCGAAGGGTGTGCACAAAGGGAATAGGACACACAGGAAACGACCCCCAGGGAGCCACTGGTTGATACAGTCCTCGTTGAATGAAGTTCCCCAATCCTAACCAGTGCTTTCTCTCCCATCCCATTGCTCAGGCCCCGTCTCCGACTGAGTCACCCTCCTCCCCTCTGCTAAGCCACTTCTCCCTTCACATCGCCCAGAGGTCTGGCTCCACCATCTTGTCCAACTACACATGACCACTGACGCCCTGCTCCCATGGTTCCCTTCTTGTCTATGATCTTTCAAACTTCCCACATGCCATACAGACTCTCTGCCCACCCCCTCACACCTTTCCCAGCCCCCTCTGAGAAACTTACAATCCACCTACCATGCACATCCCAACTTAGAAGGAAAACCTACTACTCCCACACCCCCAAGCCAATCCCCATCATCAACACACCCACAGCCAACTAGGCCAAAAAGGAACACCTAACCCAATCTGGTTAGGTGACAGATTCTCTCTGCCTCTGATTTGGGTATTGAGATGGAGGCAAAGTCCCTCAGAGGACCTTGGGCTTTGCATTGTTATTGGGTCATAGCTTTGGGATGGGGCTAGAACTCGAGACCCATGACCCACGGCTAAGACAAAGTGACAAGAATTAAGAGTCTGTGGAAAAGAAAGTGAATGTAGTCATCTACCTCCTCCCCTCCCCTATCAAAACAGGCAGTGAGGGGCATGGCTCTGGAGTGAGATATGGGGTAAATCAAGGCTTTAGTCAACTGACATGGGCTGAAATCCTAGCTCAGCCACCATATCATGTAATCATATAAGCAGTTTCCTCTTTAGTCCCAATTTCCACATCTTTTAGGTGGAGGCATTTATACTTTCCTCTCGGGGCCGCTGCAAGGGCGAGAGCATATATGTAATTCTCATAACACAAGGTCATGCCCAAAGCGTGAGCTGGCTCACTGAACGACAGACACGAGCCATCCCAGCCTCCACTTCTTGCCTCTAGTTCCATGAGATTCCTCATGTACCTGGAGTAAACTCATCTTTTACTTGAATTTCTTGGAATGGGTTTCTGTCGCTTGGAATGAAACACTATGCTGTGACTAAGAAAGGCAGGACAGGGTCTGATTCATCCCTATACTCCCCAAGGCCCCTTGTACAGGGTAAGAGCCAATAAATGCGTCCTTCAATATTCATGCCACAAACATGTGTAGCAATGACCACAGACTCTGGGCTCAGTGCTGCGTTAATAGTGGTAAACAATTAGAAATGTTCCTGCCCTGTCTTTAGAGCTTAGTCTAATGTATACACTACCCACTATGATTTCTGAGCACCATAGAAAAACAAAAGGTAAGGTGGAGAGTAACAAAAGACTTACTTAAATAGGGTGATGAAGAAGTGATACTTAAGCTGGACTCCTACAGGATGAGGAGTTGGATGTGCAAGTACAAAGAGAAGGAATGTCCAGGCAGAGGGCACATGCGCAAAGGCCCTGTGGTAGAAAGCAGCTTAGCTGCTCTGGCACTACAAGAAAGCCAGTGGGCTACATGCAGTGGACAAGGGGCCCAAGGTCGAAGGGGTGGCAGGATCATTTCACATAGGACCTCACAGGTCATAATCAGGAGGCTGAATTTTCTATAAGTACAATGGAGCCCCCTTGCAGGAGAGTGCCATGCTCTGTTTAATGGTTGAGACCAGCTTGGAGAGGAACAAGGTGGAAGTGGGAAGACCAGTTACAAGACCACTGTCACCTGAAAAAGTGCCTGGAATTAAGAGTCAGGCCAGAAGGTATGTAGGGGGACTAGCCGTTTTCAGGGGCTGCTTTCACAGATTCTAAGGCAAGGCCACCTGCTTTATATCGAGGACTGATCCCAGGCTGGAAAAAGTGTCCAGAATGCCCTGTCAGAGCTGAAGAATCCCTTCCCCTCTCCTTCTCCCAGGCCCTCGGGGAGACATTACAAGGTGATTCCCAGATGCCTGACTAGAGGCTTTAGTGGCAATTAATTCTGCAGCTGAGTCAGCCTCATCCAGAAAAGCAGGTATGATGAATCAGCAATGCCCACCAAGGGCCAGGCCTGGCACCAGATATTTGCCATCCCAATATGTGGGAGGAGTCAACATGGGACAACGTAGGGCAGAAGGGAAAAGCACGGCTCTGGAGGCAGAAATACGGCTACAAATCACAGACCTGGCTTCGAATCAGACCTCAGCCACTCTCACTAGCTGAGACCATGGCTAAGTGAATCCCTCTTGGGGTTCAATTTCCTCATCTATCAAATGGGCACAATTATATCCTCTCACTGGGCTACTGGGAGAGGGAGAAGTTTGTGTACAGAAAGCACAGGCCACGACTCTTCAAAACTGTCAAGCCCATGAAAACAAGACTGAAAAAGTATCACAGACCAGAGGGGAGCAGGGAGACATGACAACAAATGCAGTGTGGTCACTGGATTGAATCCTGAAACACAAAGAGGCCATTCACAGAAAAGCTGGTAAAATCCAAATAAAAAGTCTAGTGTTTCATGAATGGTAATGTAGCAATGTCGGCATCTCAGTTTTGACAAGGCCACCATGGTAAATAAGATGTTAACATTAGGGGAAACTGAGTGAGGAGCATGTGGTATCTGTTCTATCTGTGGAAGTTCTCTGTAAATCTAAAATTATTTCCCCAAAAAAAAACATTTATTAGAAAAAAAGCACATGGCTTAACACATAGCACACAGTGTGTGCACAATAAATGACAGTCATTGTAGAATATCATAGAGTCTGTATTCCCAGCATGGGACCAGCATTCTCCTCTGGTACCTAACACAGGATCCTGAGACTGGTTAATGCTAGAGGAGGAACCGGAACTCAGTGCTTTGGATGCTGAAAACACTCACAGTCTTCATCTGGCCTGTGATCTCGGGGTCAAGGCTGTAAATCGCATGATCCCAGAGAAGTCCTGCACAATGGCAGATTAGGACTGAGATGGCCACTTGGCTGTGTAATCTTGAATGAGTCCCCTATCTTTCTCTAAAGGGCCTGCATGTGGTGGATGAACTCTATGATGTCTCAAGCCCCCTCTGAAACTGCCAATCTAAGAACACTTTGGAATGGTCTGGAAAGGCATCCATAGCCAAAACATATAGAATGGGGATGTAGGGCAAGCTCGAGCCTTAGCCGAACTCCACCTCATAGCGGTCAGACCTAGAGCCAAGAGAAACATTCTCACACTACACTTGTGGACAAAGTGTGAATCCTCTGGGAGAATAAGCCCAAAGATCCCGCTCCTTCATTCAACAGGCAAACAGACTCCTTGTCCCCGTGGCAGGGTGAGGCTGAGTCCAATGGCTTATATCACTTTATCCAAGATTTTAGAGCATTTCCTTCACCCACAACCCATAAGCAAAACAGGCTGACATCATGCCCATTTCACAGATGAAGAGACTAAGGAGAGCTCAAGGAGCCCCAAGTTTATGCCCATGGATTAGAGACAGAGGATCAGAAGCCAAGCCTCCCAGCTCTCAGTCCTATCCTACCCCACTTTCCCCTAACACCACACTGCTTCTTACTCTCAGACAAATATTTCCAAGGTGTTTGGATCTCAGCTGGGCCTCTCTCTTTAGCTGCTGCTAGCGATAGTGAGCGTCTTGCCCACAGGTATGCACCAAAGAGGCAATGAAACTAGGCTTCTCTGGGTCTCAGAAAGACAGAACTTCCCTTCCCCAAGGGTTTGAAGCTTGGGGTGAGCGAGAAGTGAAAAAAAAAAAAAAACAAACCCCAAACTCAGAGGTTAGAACTTCTCCATGGCTCACAACCAGGGGCTAGACCTTTGTCAACCAGAGGCGCAAGTCAGGACCTCTGGCTTGGGGGGGCCTCTCAAACCTACCCACCCATCAGGACAAGCCAAGCCACAGAGCAGTACAGAGGAGAAGGGATGGGTGCCAGGCCTCTTCGTGGGAGAAAGGTGGGCAGGTAAACAGGGCTGAGTCTCTGGGCCTGGGAGCAGTGCTAAACCTTCCAGGTCAGCAAATTTTCACTCAGACGTTGGAAAGAGGGCAGGAGAGTACGTAAGTAAATGAGGTTAAACCTTCTGAAGAAGTCTGGAGCTGAGCAAGATCTTACAGCCCACCCTCACTGTACAGATGGGTGAAGGAATTCAGAACACACACCCCCCCCCCGCCCAAGATGTGCCACTGTGGCATGTTTCCTACCTGCATGTGTATGTAATTAAATTTGCTTATTTTCTCTCGTTAATCTGTCACCTGTCAACAGACAACACTTAGAAGGGAAGAGGAAAGCTTCTTATTCTCCCACACAAGAAAACAAACCCTTAGAGAGGCTCTGCTGCAGAGAAGGAATTCTAGGGACGGGAATAGCTACCCGCCCCATGTCCCATCCCAATCCACCGGGGCCAGGATAGTAGAAACAGCCTGCTAAAAGAGCCGCACTCACCTGTTTCGTTACGACCTTAGCAAGGGCCCCAGGTCCAGCGAGAAACAAGCCCAGGGCGATCAGGATCGGAGCCTGCATCCCGGGCATCATTGCAAAAATGAGTCTGAGCAAAGATGACTACAGCGTCTGGGGCTGCAGCGATGCCTTTAAATGCCTGTCAGAGTTGGTTATGCAAAGCTGTGCATTGTTACGCAAAGCTAAGCGCGTCCACTTCCAGATTCGTCCCAACCCGCTGGGATCTGGTATTTCAAGGCCTTGAGCTGGAACAAATCTTTCCCAACACCCCACCTTATAGTTTCCTCCATGAGCGTCTTTCCTCTGCGGGGGCGTCAAGCCCCCAAGTTCAGAGGAGAGAAGGTGGAGCCAAAAAAAGGAAAGGGGCGCGGCTGAGTGCAGGAACTGGGCGGAACTGACAGCCAGAGAGGGAGGCTGGGAAGGAAGGACCGAACGACTAGCGAGGAGGGGCGGGGCCGGAGAGGGAGGGCGGGGCGTAGCTGTTGTTTCCGAACTCGCGCTTTGACAGTCAAAGCAGGAAGATCATTTGTTTTTCATCAAACAAGATTTTGTTAAGCTAATACATTTTGTAACTGAGGTTTGCTTTTTAAAGAAGCATTAGGGGTATTAACTAGATTGCAAACCCCACAAACGATGAGACCATGTCTTTCAGTAACTGATGTGAACTCAGTGCCTGACACATAAAAGACAACCAATCTTTGTTGAATAAATGGTTGTATGAAACTTACCTAATCATCTTCTTAAACATTTTTTTGGAATTAATTTTAGATTTACAGAAAAGTTGCAAAAATAGTACACAGCTAGCTATCTGTTTCCCCCATCGTTAACAATAAGATGGAGTGTTTTTAGAAAACTGGCATTAGTACATTAGTATCAGCTAAGTTCCAGACTTTACCTGATTTTTTAAAAAGATTTTATTCATTTTTTAGAGAGAGGGGGAAAAGGGGAGAAAGAGAGGAAGAGAAACATTGATGAGCAAGAGATACATCAATCAGTTGCCTCTACATGCCACCAACCGGGGACCTGGGCTGCAACCCAGGCATGTGTCCTGATGGGGAATCGAACCGGCGGCCTTGCCGTTCACAGCTTGGCACTCAATCCACTGAGCCACACCAGCCAGGGCTACCTGATCTTTTAATATGCTTTTTAAATTGCACACCTTCCTCCCAATCTGATAAGGGATTCCCTCTTTCAGCTAGCACCACCTCATTATACACAAGTGCAATTTGAGGCCCCAAGAAGAAGATGATTGGCCAAGTCACACACAGAAGTACAATGAGAACTCACTTCTCCTGAGACTGATCCCACAGTAGTATGAGAGATGTCCGTGTGGCTGTACTCCTTGGTGGACGTGTAGGTGGTGGGTGGGGGAACTGGTTGCCAACACAGGTATCATTGGGGCCTCTTTGGGAAATAGGAAGGGGGCTGCAAGCCTGCCTTCCAGCATCATTTCTTCTCCATCTTTGCACCTGCCAAGGCCCTTCCACCCCATTAACCACTTCCTCCCAACCACTCAATGCTGCCCTCAGCACACTATAACCACTGTAGAAGGGAGAGCAGACCAGTGGCTTGTTCAGAGTGCTTGCTCCAAGTCAGGCAGACCCAGGCTTGCATCCTGTGAGATCCTGGTCAGGGTCTGTAACCTCTTCGGCCTCAGTTTCCTCATTTGCAAAACAAGGCTTAAAATAACTAATAACAGTGATGATAATAATAAACTACCTTTCAGTACTAAGCTATTCACTCATTCAACAAATACTTACAGATTCAACTGTTGGACATGATAAAGACCTTGTCCCCACCCCCACGGGGACTAGGGTCTATTCGAGAAGAGCAATCAGCAAATAAAGAAATAAACAAGATATAATCCAGGAGTAATAATACCAGAAGATAAGAAATCAGGTTAAACTCAAAGTGCAGTGGGTTACCTTCTTGAGCCTAAAAAGAACTCTCTGAGGAGGCAGATTTTTACCATCCTTGGGAGAAATGAGAAACAACTGGGGTGAGAGCAAGTGTGAAAAGTAAACACAGTCAAGTCCTTCAGGCCAGCTCCCAGCCAGGGCCATACACTGCGGCACTCTGGGGGGCACTTAGAAATCCTGATGCCCAGGCAACTCTCCAGACCAATTACATCTAAATCTCTGGAGGTGGGACAAAACCATTAGCTTCTTTGTTTTAGTTTTTAATCCCAGGTGATTAAAATATACAGTCAAGGTTGACATCCACTGGGCATACTATAGGTGCACACATACAGAAAAATGACAATTATTAAAACAAGGCCCTTAACCTTGAAGAACCCACATTCCAGGGGTGATGGGTTGGAAATGTGGAAATTGTCATCACTCTAATGTTCATCATCGTGTGTTTCCTGGAGGACTAACTGAGTCTGGGCCCCAGAACAACATGGTCCAGGGTGACCTAGCACGCTTGTGTGTGGTGAGGTGAGGTGAGTGTTGCTGGGGACATGGCATGTGTCTAAAGGCTGGTGTGGTGAGTGCCCTGAATGTAGTGAGGAGTGATTACCACCTCAAATGCATATGAAGCAGGCACATGGGTCAGATGTAGAGGTCACAGACAAGCGACTGTGGGGGAGGAAGAATCTTCCTTCTACTTTCTCAGTTCTTTTGGATGATCTAATAGTCAAACAGACACGAGATGGATTAACAAGAGAAAATGAACAAATTTAATGACATACACATGTATAGGAACCCTGCATACGCTAGAGTCGAGACCCCACGTACATGAGAGGTTCGGAGACAGAAAAGGTCTATGAGGAAACTATGACATTAGGAGCTAAGGATAAGGTTAGATACCTGGGTGTTCTGTGGGGAGGAAGCTCATTCACAGGATAAAAAAGAATCCATGTTCAGTAATTAGGTGTCTGCCTTCTCCTATAGAGAGGTCATAAAAAGTTATTTCTGGTGAAAACTCTTACTATGGATAAAAAAAAAAAAAGCTGTGGTACGGTCACACATGAAATGCTACTCAGCTGTAAAACAAAAAAGAAGACGGAAATCTTATCCTTTGCGACAGCATGGATGGAACTGGACAGCATTATGCTAAGTGAAATAAGCCAGCCAGAGAAAGATGAGTACCATATGATCTCACTCATATGTGGAATCCACTGAACAAAATGAGCTAACTAGCAAAATAGGGACAAGCTCATAGAGAGAATAGACTGATGGGTGTCGGGATGGAGTGACTGGGGAGTCGGATGGGTGGGTGGAGGGAATGAGCAAAAAAGGGAAAAAACTCATGGACACAGACAACAGTGTGGTGATTGCTGGGGGGAGGAAGGGTGAAAGGAGGTGGAGGCGTGGATAAGGGGGATAAACAGTGATGGAAGGAGACTGGACTTGAGGGAGTGAACACACAGCACAGTGTACAGATGGTATATAATAGAATTGTGCACCTGAAACTTCCACAATTTTGTTAACCAGTGTCACCTCAATAAATTCAATAAAAAGGACAAAATCTAAAAAAAAAAAAAAAAAAAAAAAAAAAAAAAAAAAAAAAAAAAAAAAAAAAAAAAAAAAAAAAAAAAAAAAAAAAAAAAAAAAAAAAAAAAAGCACACAGAGAAAAAACCTTTCAAACAAAAAAATAGATAAATAAATAAATTCTTTAAGGGAGAGGTGAAAGTTTCACATGAGCCCTCAGGGTCTTGATTGCCTTCAGCTCAAAATAATCCACAGGCCAAAGTAACGCATCTTGGGAGGACTGTTCTGAGCCCCTTCGCAGCTGATGGTGCAGACGTGCGAACACTCGGTTACTGACTGGTCTCTGGTTTCAACCCAATTATAGCCTGGACATCTGGTTTTAGATCTTGGCCTACCCACCTAGCTCAGTTCAAAGAGCATAAGACTCTTAAATCTTGGCTGTTCTTTTTATTATAGAGTAATTTTCTGAGGAAGTGTTAAAAAAACAAAATTCAATTGAGTAAATCTGAAGATCTAATGGCTTTATTAAGCGATTCATGAATTGGACAGTGTCCCATCTAACAACTAAAAGAACTCTGTGGTGTTGTACAGAATGGTAAGTCTTTATGGGAAAAAGTGTGGGGTAAGCGAGCCATTAGCAGAAGGAAAGGGTTATTTTTTATACTGAGACATCTTCCTTTGGAAGGAAGGGAATGGCCAGAGTTTTTATCAGGCAGACTGCCTCTTCTTTCTTTGGGGGCTAGAGAGGGCCCATGAGACAGATTACTTCACTGGTTCTTGACCAGAAAATTCCTGGCTGGAATTTTAAGGTTATATCTCTAGGAAAGGTTGAAACAACAATTAGGTCAGATACTAAATCTAGGTTTGGTATCATGGACTTTGGCACAAGTGATGCCATTTTGGGTCTGTGGTTTCTCTTCAACAGAAGGTGACATCATGACTTTCATATAAAATGAGCACACATTAGAGATTTAATTTAACTCCTTCAGTGAGGGAACCTGTGAGATGTCACAACCTGTGCAAAGAACAAACACATTGAGGTAAACGTGCAAATGAAGGCAAAACTGGCCTTTTCCATAGGAGGGGAGAGAAGTCAGTGTCACCTCCGCAGCACACAGATGTGCAGGTGTGAAGGCGAAGATTATTGTCCATTCTCATGAGTTGTCTGCAACCTCAGAGGCAATGAATGGCACAGAGCCTGTCATAAAATCGTAACTGGATATGTGGAAGAGTATGCTCAAAGAACTGAATAGTTTTCCACTGAAGCTCTTACAAAAAATAAATAAAATAAAACAATGGCCAAATGGTCTTTATTGACGCTAAGCCTCATTGCCAAATCAAAACTTAATAACTAACCTAACTGCAGTTTCAGCCTCTCTCAGAAGTGGAATTTTAGTGATCTCGAATTTTATGATCTGGAATTTCTGGGTCAATCCTAGTGAAGTAATCAGCCTGAAGGAACCCGCTGCCTTCTCCAAAAGGAAAGTATTGTTGCCTGAAATAATCCACTCTTTAAAAAATTCCCTAGTCCTGCTCTCTTTCTGCCTAAAAAACTTCCTACTTCAGCCCTGGCTGATGTAGCTCAGTGGATTGAGTGCCGGCCTGCAAACTGAAAGGTCGCCAGTTTGATTCCCCATCAGGGCACATGCCTGGGTTGTGGGCCTGGTCCCTGGTTGGGGCATGTGAGAGGCAACTGATCAGTGTATCTCCAGTACATCCATGTTTCTCTCCCTCTCTTTCTCCCTCCCTTCCCCTTTCTCTAAAAATAAATAAATAAATAAAATCTTCAAAATGCTCTACTGGATAGCAAAAAGTAAAATAAAGTGAATTTTAAGAAAAGTAAAAACCTTCCATTAAAAAAAAATTATTTTATTATTGTTCAATTACAGTTGTCTGCATTTACCCCCCCTCCCCCACACCCCAGCCAAACCCTCCTCCCTCCCTTGCTTTCAAGCCCCCCTTGGTTTTGTCCATGAGTCCTTTATAGTTGTTCCTGAAAACTCACCCCCCCCACACTTTTATCCCTTCCCACCTCCCCTCTGGTCACTGTCAGTTTGTTCTTAATTTCCATGTCTCTGGTTATATTTTGTTTGTTTGTTTTTTTTTCTTTTGTTGATTAGGTTCCAGTTAAAGGTGAGATCATATGGTACTTGTCCCTCACCCCTGGCTTTTTTCACTTAGCATGATGCTCTCCAGTTCCATCCATGCTGTTGCAAAGGGTAGGAGCTCCTTCTTTCTTTCTACTGCATAGAATTCCATTGTGTAAATGTACCAGTTTTTTCATCCTTTTATTTACTGATGGGCACCTAGGTTGCTTCCAGCACTTGGCTATTGTAAATAGTGCTGCTATGAACATAGGGGTGCATAGGTTCTTTTGGATTGGTGTTTCAGGGCTCTTAGGATATAATTCCAGCAGTGGAATTGCTGGGTCAAAAGGCAGATCCATTTTTAGTTTTCTGAGAAAATTCCTTACTGTTTTCCATAGTGCTTGTACCAGTCTGCAATTCCACCAACAGTGCACTTTTCTCCACAACCTCTCCAACACCTGTTTGTTGATTTGTTTATGATGGCCATTCTGACCAGTGTGAAGTGGTATCTCATTGCAAAAAAGTTTCCATTCTGTACAAACCCTCAGAAGCACCCTTTTAGCTGCTAGATAGAAGAATGCTGATGTATTCATGAATCACTTAATAAAGCCAATTAGATCTTCAAATTTACTCAGTTGAATTTTCTTTAACAAAGCCCAAATTTTTCTTTAAATAGCAATGATATTTCTGACTTTGGGCAATGCTTTTAATCTCCCTGGGCCTCAGTTTTCCCATTTGTAGGAAGATAATGTCAAACTAGGTGATCTCTGAGGTCCCCTTCAACTTTGAGAGTGTGTGTATGTGCATAAATTGGAAGGAACACTGGAGGTGATTTCCATCCCCTCTGACTAGCCCATCTGAGAGAGCAAGAAACCAGAGCCCACGGCCACCCAGCAGAGGTAGAACGAGCACCCAGGTTTCCGGTCTCCCAGCTCAGAGCAACATCCCTTGATTGCAAAGCTGACAGGAGCACCACTCCCTTCTCACCTTACTCTTCTGAAACCCGAGAGCAGCTGGAGACCTGGAAATGCCCTGGGGACCAGGGGCTGGACTGGTCGGGCAGGACAAACAGGGCTGGGGAAGGTGCCTCTAGAGCAGACTCTGCCACCGGCCTCAGGCCGAGGGCATGGGGTGGGCCCTGCACACACAGGTTTGCATCACTTTGACTCCTGAAGATTTTCACCTCGTTACAGCCTTTGCTTAGAGCTTTGATTCTCAATGCAAGCTACACATTGGAATCACCTGGGCAGCTTTAAACAAATAATCTCAGTGTCCAAGCCCAGGCTGCACCCTCAGGTGGGACAGAGCAGCAGCATTTTAAAAAGTCTCCCAGGGGATTCCAAGGTACAGCCAACACTGAGAACCACTGGTCTAAAATAGCTTTTATCATTTTTTTTAATTTATTTTAATTGTTGCTCTTGTACAGTTTTCTGTCTTTTATTCCCATCCCAGCCCACCAACTCAGCCCTCCCCACCTCCCTCCCATTTCCATCCCCCTAGTTTTTATCATATGTCCTTTATACTTGTTCCTGTAAACCCTTCCCCCTTTTCCCTGATCTTCCCTCCCCTCTCCCCTCTGGTCACTGTCAGTCTGTTCTCCATTTCGGTGTCTTTGGTTATTTTTTGCTTGTTTGTTTGTTTTGTCAGTTAGGTTCCTGTTAAAGGTGAGATCATATGGTACTTGTCTTTCACTTCCTGGCTTATTTCACTTAGCATAATGCTCTCCAGTTCCATCCATGCTGTTGTAAAGGGTAGGAGCTCCTTCTTTCTTTCTGCTGCATAGAATTCCATTGTGTAAATGCACCATAGTTTCTTGATCCATTCATTTACTGATGGGCAGCTGGGTTGCTTCCAACACTTGGTTATTGTAAATTGTGCTGCTATGAACATTGGGGTGCATAGGTTCTTTTGGATTGGTGTTTCAGGGTTCTTAGGATATAATCCTAGCAGTGGGATTGCTGGGTCAAAAGGTAGATCCATTTTTAGTTTTCTTAGAAAATTCCATACTGCTTTCCATAGTGGTTGTACCAGTCTGCAATCCCACCAACAGTGCACTAGGGTC